>CM035410.1:79347541-79375041 GCA_020310875.1 Ceratopteris richardii
ACCAAACTCTGATATTGTTTCATTTCCTTGAACTCTTCACCTCCAAATCTGCTCAATTTGTGATTCACCTCCATTGGAGTAGGTGCTACTCTGCAATCATTCATCTTAAACTTGGTTAACAAATTCTTCAAATACCTTTCTTGAGTCACATACACTCCATGTTGAGTGTATGAAATCTCCATGCCCAAGAAATATGACAAATCTCCCAAGTCACTGATTTTGAACTCTTTCTCCATTTGCTTCTTTAGGCTTTGTATGCCTTTCTCATCTGTACCTGTAAGAATTATATCATCAACATATATACATATGTAAATGAACCCATCATCACTTGCTTTGACAAGCAAGATACTATCTGCTTTAGATACTTGAAATCCAAGTTCCTTTAAGAACTTTACAAGCCTATAATTCCATGCCCTTGGGGCGTGCTTCAAGCCATAGAAAGCTCTCTTGAGCTTACACACATAATCTGGATATCTTCCATCTCTGAATCCTTGAGGTTGCTCCATGAAAACATCATCTGAAATATAACCATTCAAAAAAGCATTCTTCACATCTAATTGACACAATTTCCAACCTTTACATGCAGCAATTGCTATAAGTGTTCTGACGGTTGTCATCTTGGCCACTGTGTTGGGAGTGATGGTTGGATGCACTCAAGAAATGAGTTGGTGCTGCTAGACCTGCTTCACACTTGCCCTCCTTTGATTCCAGAAATGCTTAGTAGACTCCTTGAGCTTCCAAATGATACCAAGAAACCATATATGTGCTTTGCAAATGTTATAAGTAATGATCAAATCAAGACAGACTACTTGTGACTTCAAAATCCTGAAAAACTTGCTATTTTGGTATTGACACCTGCTCAGTGTTATGCTCAGTGTGACCAGTGTAGTTACAATTAGCAAACTTCCTTCTAGAGATATTCTATTAGCTTAGTAAGCTTCCATTTGCAAGTGGAATGAGAGGAAATGACAAACCACACTCAGAGAAATCACTTTAGCAAAATAAGGTACACCCCCGACTTTTTAGGAGACTTACAGTCACAGACCAGTGAGCACCTCGATTGGGCTTTCTCTGCAATGGTTGATTCAATGGCCTTGAAATTTTGTAGGTGTATAGTAGACTTTAAGCTGAATCCAATGCACGTTGAATCATCCAATTTGGCTCAGTAGATCTTGAGATATGCCTCTTGGAAGTTGACAGAGTTGAAGAGTACACTCAGAGAATAACAGAGATGATAAATATGAGTATATGTATTAGATCTATTGATTGTACATTCCCATTGGCATAGAATGTAATGCTCAATGGTACTCAGAGGTGTAGGCTATAGTGTAGCACACACACACTCAATGAATTACTCAGAAACGCCTCGGGAGGAGTGAAGGATACACACGACTTTTTCCTAGTGACCTTTTATAGATTGAGTGAAATTTTGAATTTTGAATCCAAGTCAATCTCCTAGAATCTTTCACCTAAAGATTGATTGAGATATTCTCTCAACTAACCAATCACTTTTCGCACGAATTAGACTAGTGGGTGTGATTACATGAGTGGTAAAGTCATATAGACTTTTACATGAGATAAAAAAGGTAATAACCAATAAGTATTGGTTCCTATGATGATTGTTCCATGTAGATATATCCTTCAAAGGTTCCAAGCTAAACTTTCAAAGTCCAAGCTTTATGTGAAGTCTTCAAGGTTGATATCCAAGCCAAGTGTTAAGGCTTGAATTACACCAACAGCTCCCCCTCAAGCCAAACACTTTGGCTCAAGTCTTCATCTCTAGTCTTCAATTATTTCCTGCAATCCAATCATGGATTTAAATCTGCATAGCTTGCTTCCATCCAGAGCTTTAGTAAGCAAATCTGCACATTGCATATTAGTAGACACATATGACAATTGAATATCTTTGCTAAGTAACTTCTCCCTCACATAGTGGTAATGAACCTCTATGTGTTTTGTCCTAGCATGATAAATTGGATTAGCTGCAAGGTGAAGAGAACTTGTGTTATCACCAAATATAATTGGTGGCCTTGTGTATAGGCCCAATTCTGAATATAAAAGCTTCAACCATATGGCTTCTTGAGTGGCATTTGCTAGCCCTCTATACTCTGCCTCAGTAGATGATAAAGCTACTGTGGGTTGTTTCTTGGATGACCAAGAAATTGGTTTATCACCTGCAAAACATATGTAACCAGATGTGCTCCTCCTGTCATCCTTGCAACCTGCCCAATCTGCATCTGAATATACCTTAATATCAATGTCTGATGAATAGGGAAAATACAAACCATGATTTTGTGTTCCCTTTAGATACTTTACTATCTTCTTTGCTGCCTCTAAATGAGGTACTCTTGGTTTGTGCATAAATTGGCTAAGTACACTAACACCATAAGATATATCAATCCTGGTTAAGGTAGCATAATTTAGACTACCTACCAAACTTTGGTAACCTGTAATATCTTGGAGTTCTTCTCCTTCATGAGCACTGAGTTTATGGTTGACCTCCATAGGAGTGCTTGAGACTTTAGCTTCCTGCAAATTAAACTTCTTCACCATGTCGTGAATATACTTCTTCTGAGTAATAAAGATACCTGAATTTGTATAGACCAATTCAAGTCCTAGGAAGTACTTCAATAATCCAAGATCATTAATCTTGAATTCCTTCATCATCTGTCCTTTGATGTGTCTAATTCCCTGAACATCATTTCCTGTAATAATGATGTCATCAACATAGACACACAAGTATATTACCTCTGAATTGTTCCTTTTGATAAACAATGAAGTATCTGCTTTACTCATTATGAATCCTTGGTCTAGAAGGTAGGTTGTCAACCTGTAATTCCATGCTCTAGGTGCCTGCTTCAATCCATACAGAGCCTTCTTCAATTTACAAACATGATTTACCTTCTTGGGATCTTCATAGCCAGGTGGTTGTGACATGTAGACTTCTTCAGATATCCATCCATTCAAGAATGCATTCTTCACATCCAATTGGTACATGTTCCAATTCTTGGATGCAGCTACACTCACCATAACTCTGATAGTTGGCATCTTGGCCACAGGAGAAAATGTCTCCTCATAATCAATGCCTTGGGTTTGTGCAAAACCCTTGGCTACCAACCTAGCTTTATACTTGTTTATTGTACCATCTGAATTCCTCTTGAGTTTGTAGATCCATCTGGATCCTATCACCTTCATAGATTCTTTCTTGGGTACCAAGTCCCAAGTGTCACTCTCCTTGAGAGCTTCCATTTCTTCATCCATTGCTTCCTTCCATTCTGGTTTAGTGATTGCTTCTTCAAATGTACCTGGTTCCTCATTCAAGAGATCCTTTGCAAGATATACAGAATGCTTAGTTACAAGAGAAGTATCATACCCATATCTAATAGGTTTCTTACTTTCTCTCTGAGATCTTCTCATAGTTTGAGTTGAGGATTCTGGTATATCCTCTAGCTTCTTCATCTTCATTTTCCCTTTGGATTTCCAAGCCTTGAACTCTTCAATGTTGATGGTGTCTTCATCATCTGAGCTTGTGTCTTCTTTCTGAATTGGTTCTTGCTTGATAAGCTTGGGGAAGTCTTCTTCCATGTCATAAGGTAGACTAACCTTCTTGCATTCATTTTCATACCATGAATCATTCTCATCAAAGATGACATCTCTGCTTACCTTGAAGCCTTTGTTTGAGGGGTTATAGAACCTGTATCCCTTCTGATTCAAATCATAACCAATGAAGATACATTTTTCAGCTTTAGGGTCTAGCTTTCCCCTTACCTATGAGGGAATATGTACATATGCAACACAACCAAAGATTTTGCAATGATCCAGAGATGGTCTCTTACCATGCCAAGCCTCATAGGGTGTCATTCCATCAAGTGTCTTTGATGGCAACCTGTTAATTAAATATGTGGCAGTAGATACACTCTCTGCCCAAAGATAATTTGGCAATTTCTTTTCATTTAGCAAAATCTGTCTCTACAATGAGTCTATTCCTCCTTTCAGCTACCCCATTTTGTTCAGGTGAGTACCTTGTAGTAATTTCCCTCTTGATGCCTCTTTCCTGCAAGAAATCTTCAAAGTCATTGGAGAAGTATTCTCCACCACCATCTGACCTTAGCTTCTTCAAATGTCTACCTGTTTGATTTTCAACTAGTGCAAGGTACCTCTTGAAACAATTAAATACTTCATCTTTATGTTTCATGAAATATAAGACAGTCCACCTGCTATAGTCATCAATGAAGGACACATAGTACCTTGATCCAGATATGGATGGCTCCTTGCTAGGACCCCAAACATTTGTATGCACCAATTCCAGATAATCTTCATGCATAAAACTTTTCCTGGTATAGGGTAATCTGTGTGACTTACCAAATTGACAAGCCCCACACTTGTATATCATGTGTTGCTTGGATACATTAGGTATCCCAAGCACACATTGATCCCTGCTCATTTGTTTTATGGTCCTCTCTCCAATGTGACCTAATCTCTTGTGCCAAATCTCCAATTCTGATAGGGTTTGATCTTTATAGTTATACAAAGCAATATTCTTAGTGTCTTCAAGTTCAAAGGTAAACAATCTACCTGTTTTTTCTCCCTTGGCTATCCTTCTGAATCCATGTCTTGGATCCTCCACATATGCACCATGTTGTGTGAACCTGACCTGTAGACCTTTCTCCACAATCTGACCTACACTCATTAGGTTCTTGGTGATTGTTGGAACATACAATACTCTGCTCAATAGATTCTGATTACCATCACTAGTTTTGACATTACCTACTTTAACAACTGAATGTTTAGTGTCATCACTTGTCTGCACTTGGTGCTTGCCTTTGGGTTCTTCCAAATCAGAAAGTAATGCAACATTTCCAGCTACATGATTAGAGCAACCTGAATCAATATAGAATAAGTGATCATCATTGATACCTGACTTAGATGTCATGTTCATGATCAATAAGGAATCATCTTGCTCCTCTGCATAATTGTTATAGTCTTTCCTATTTCTGTATCCTCCTTGATAGTTGCCATTGTGATTGTAGCTGTTGTTATAATTATTGTTGTAGCCATGGTAGCTTTGAGATTGGTTGAATCTGCCTCTGCCTTGAGAGTATCCTCCTCTTTGGTGACCTCTTCCTCTTTGGTTCTTGTAGTTTTTGTAGCATTCATCTGTGGTATGGTTAGACAAGCCATAAATATTACATGGAGATTGATTGTAGGGTCTCCCCCTACCTGACTTACCTCCTCTGCCTCTACCTCTTGAAGATCTACCTCTCCCTGCATAGTTTGCTTTGGAGGTAGAGCCTTCTTCATCAACCTTTTTGTTTTTACCCTTGTCTTTAGTCTTCTTATCAGTATATAGGGCAGAGGGGTTGTTACCTTTTGATTGCTCTCCATTCTTTGTGATCTTTGCTTCATGTGTAAAGAGTTGTCCAATCAGAGTTGTTAGATCAGGTGCTTGGATGTCCATGTATAAGTCCATTGCTGTGGTAAAGCTCTCCCACTTGTCATCTGCCTTTAGTCCATTGATCACTTGTCTGACTATTTGCTCTTCCTCAATCTCCTCTCCAACACTTGCAAGTTGGTCTGCAATGTCTTTGACCTTGGTAACAAAATCTGAGACAGATTGCTTTGATTGCTTCCTAAGAGTTGTAAACTCAACCCATAGCTGATTCTTTCTGGCCCTTGTGCTTGATGAAAAATAAGTTGACAAGGTTTCCCAAGTCTCTTGGGAAGTTTTGCAATTCCTTATATGTGGTAGAAGGAAATCAGAAATAGAGTTTAGAAGATATGACCTTGCCAAAGCATCTTTTGCACACCATTGATTGAGTCTCTCTTGCTCTTCCTTGGTGGGTAGACCTCTAGCTTTAAATGAGGGCAATTCCTCATCTCCTGATATGAATCCATACAAGCTCCTTCCTTGTAGATAGGTCTTCATCCTTAGAGACCAAGCTTGATAGTTGTTCCTGTCTAATTTGTCAATGAAGGAAGGGAAACCATCACCCATGATTACCTTATATGCTCTGATACCACTGTTGGGACTGATGGTTGGATGCACTCAAGAAATGAGTTGGTGCTGCTAGACCTGCTTCACACCTGCCCTCCTTTGATTCCAGAAATGCTTAGTAGACTCCTTGAGCTTCCAAATGATACCAAGAAACCATATATGTGCTTTGCAAATGTTATAAGTAATGATCAAATCAAGACAGACTACTTGTGACTTCAAAATCCTGAAAAACTTGCTATTTTGGTATTGACACCTGCTCAGTGTTATGCTCAGTGTGACCAGTGTAGCTACAATTAGCAAAATTCCTTCTAGAGATATTCTATTAGCTTAGTACGCTTCCATTTGCAAGTGGAATGAGAGGAAATGACAAACCACACTCAGAGAAATCACTTTAGCAAAATAAGGTACACCCCCGACTTTTTAGGAGACTTAGAGTCACAGACCAGTGAGCACCTGGATTGGGATTTCTCTGCAATGGTTGATTCAATGGCCTTGAAATTTTGTAGGTGTATAGTAGACTTTAAGCTGAATCCAATGCACTTTGAATCATCGAATTTGGTTCAGTAGATCTTGAGATATGCCTCTTGGAAGTTGACAGAGTTGAAGAGTACACTCAGAGAATAACAGAGATGATAAATATGAGTATATGTATTAGATCTATTGATTGTGAAAGAAGTTGGAGAAGCTTGTCGAAGGTAGAAAAGTGCGTTTCGAAGCGATGAAGTTTGGTCAAGCCAACCGGCACAAGACCAGCCCTTGAGCTTTTGGAGACTCAAATAGACCTTATAGGCATGCTATAAGTGCAAAGAAACACACTATGTACCTTTCCAATGAGTCCTCTTGCACTCAATTTGGAGCTCTGAGGAGAGAGCAGCAGCCTCTGCAAGATTACTGTTGGCGAAGAAGATGATGCAGAAAATTGAAGGAGCAAGACAATGATGATCACAAGTGTATGTATATTGCTTCCATGTAATGTACAAGTGATTTCAACTCCTTATATAGCCTCTAGGAGTGTTCCACGACTTTTACAACTTGAATTTGAATTCAAATGAAGGTGGGAATGGTTGTTGGAGGGAATCAATTCACTTCCCTACAATCTAGGAAAAGTGAAGATCTTGATTGATCTACTTTTAGGTGATTGATTGCTTGATTGAATGCAACTTCAACCACCAAAATTTCGTGGGATTTGGGCCCTATATTTGTACCTTTACATGTGTACAACTCAAGGCTTTTACAACGGTAAATGAGCCATCAAAATATTCTCAAAAAATACAATAAATGAGCATATGAAAAAGAACTCTCCAACGGATATTCTTTCGACGCGATAGCCTTTGATGTAGATCAAATCCACCTCAAGCATAGTGTAAGCTTGATGTTCCAACAGCTCCCCCTCAAGCTAAAGTATGCTTGAGTCTTCATTCTCTGATAGGTTGAATACCTGCCATAGCTTTGAATCTACAAAGCTTTATTCCATCAAGTGCCTTTGTCATCATATCTGCTACTTGCTTTTCAGTCGGAACAAAAGAAATGTCAATCTCCTTTGCCATGAGCTTCTCCCTGATGAAGTGATAATGGACTTCTATATGCTTGGTTCTCGCATGAAAAATAGGATTTGCCGCTAGATGCATGGAACTTACATTATCTCCAAATATGTGAGGTTTGGAACTCACAAGTCCCAAATCTGTATACAATGCTTTTAACCATATTGCCTCTTGAGTTGCTATGGTCAAGCCTCTGTACTTTGCTTCAGTTGAGGATAAAGCAACTGTTGGTTGCTTCTTGGAACTCCATGACACTAGCTTCGAACCTGCAAATGCTAAGTAACCAGATGTACTTTTTCTATCATCCTTAGCTCCTGCCCAATCTGCATCTGAGTAGATTTTGATATCCAAATCTGAAGAGTAAGGATAGAATATACCTTCGTTGATTGTACCTTTGAGATACTTCAGTACTCTCTTAGTCGCATCCATGTGTGGTCTTCTCAGTGAGTGCATGAACTGACTAAGCACTCCCACACTATATGAGATGTCAGCCCTTGTGTGAGTAGCATATATCAAGCTACCTACCAAGCTTTGATACTCTTTTATGTCTTCAATTTTCTCACCTTCATAAACACTAAGTTTATGATTCATCTCCAAAGGTGTACCTGCAGGTTTAGTGTTCTCCATTTTGAACTTGAGAAGAAGATCCTGAATGTATCTTCTTTGAGTCAAATACATTCCTTCATCTGTGTATATCACCTGCATACCTAGGAAATATGTGAGCTCACCTAGGTCACTGATTTTGAACTCCTCTTGCATGTGTCTCTTGATCCTTTGAATGCCATTTAGATCATCACCTGTCACAATAATATCATCTACATATACACATAGATAGATAACCTCATTGTGATCCCTTTTGATGAATAGAGAATGATCGGAGCTGCTAGCTTTGAACCCTTGGTCTTGAAGATATGTAACCAACCTGTAATTCCAAGCTCTTGGAGCTTGTTTCAATCCATACAATGCTTTCTTAAGTCTGCAAACATAAGATGGATGATTAGGGTTTTCAAAACCTGGTGGTTGTGACATGTATACCTCTTCACTTATCCAACCATTTAGGAATGCATTTTTCACATCAAGTTGGAGGAGTCTCCAATTCCTTGCAGCAGCTACACTTATCAATGTCCTGATTGTAGTCATCTTTGCAACTGGTGAGAATGTTTCCTCAGTCTATACCATGAGTTTGTGAGCATCTTTTGGCAACTAATCTTGCCTTGTACCTGCAAACTGATCCATCTGAATTTCTTTTAACTTTGTATACCCATCGGCAACCAATTACCTTTTGATTCGGTGACATTGGAACCAAATCCCAAGTGTCCATTTCCTTCAATGCATCTATCTCTTCGTTCATGGCCTTTTCCCAATTAGGGTTTCCCTTTGCCTCTTCATAGGTTGAGGGTTCCTCTGAAATAGAGTCCTTTGCCAAGTAGATTGAATGCTTTGTAACAAATGTGGAATCATATCCATACCTTTCTGGTTGTTTCTTCTCTCTTGCTGATCTTCTAGGTGCTTGTTTGGAGCATTCTCCAACCTCTTGCATCTTTGCTTTGCCTCTTGACTTCCATAGCTTGTAATCCCTTTCTCTTTCATCTTGGTCATCGTCTATATCACTTCTTGGATCCTGGACCTGTGTATCATGCTTGCTTCCTAATTGATGAGAGCCATAATCAAGATCATATGGTAGTGTTACCTTTTGTTTGTCTTCATCATACCAAGACCTGTGTTCTTCAAACACAACATCTCTACTTGTAGTGAATTGCTTGGTTGAAGGATTGAAGAACCTGTAACCCATCTGAGTTGAATCATATCCAATAAACACTGCCTTTGTTGCCCTTTCATCTAGCTTACCTCTTATTTGTGATGGTACATGAACATAAGCTAAACAACCAAAAACCTTGCAATGTCCAAGACTAGGTTTTCTTCCATGCCATGCTTCATAAGGAGTCATACCTTGAAGTGATTTGGATGGTAGTCGATTGACAAGGTACACTGCAGTTGAAATAGCTTCTGCCCATAGATAATGTGGCAACTTCTTCTCTTCAAGCATTGTTCGAGCTGATCCAACCAATGTCTTGTTTCTCCTCTCTGCAATTCCATTTAGTTGAGGAGAGTACCTGGTAGTCACTACCCTTTTGATACCTTTATCCTGCAAGAACTCATCAAAATCTTTGGAGAAGTATTCTCCCTCTCCATCAGATCTGAGCTTCTTTAGTGATCTACCTGTATGATTCTCCACATGCGCAAGATACTTCTTGAAGCAATCAAACACTTCATTCTTACTCTTGATAAAGTATAGAACAGTCCATCTACTATGGTCGTCAATAAATGAGACATAGTACCTTGATCCTGCCAATGAAGGTTCTTGACTTGGTCCCCATACATCTGTATGTACTAAGTCCAATAAGTTGTTGTGGATGTAGCCTTTGTGGTTGAATGGTTGTCTTTGTGCCTTCCCAATCTGACATGCATCACACCTGTTGATCATGTGTTGCTTTGATATGTTCGGCAGTCCCAGAACACTTTGATCCCTGCATATATCCTTCAAGGTTCTTTCATTCACATGAGCAAGTCTCTTATGCCACACTTCAAGCTCACTTAGGGTTTGAGACCCAAAGTTGAATAGAGCTATGTTCCTGGTATCTCCTACTTCAAAAGTAAAGAGCCTACCATGCTTCTCACCTCGGGCTATCTTCTTGAAGCCTTGACATGGATCTTCCACAAAAGCTCCATGTTGGGTGAACCTAACTTGCAAGCCTTTTTCAACTATTAGGCCTACACTGATTAGGTTTTTAGTGATAGTGGGTACATAGAGAACCTTACTCAGAATGTTTGTCCTGCCATTGGAAGCTTTGACATTACCAATCTTCTCCACATTGTGCTTCGTGTCATCCCCTGTTTGCACTTCATGTCTATGCTTTGGACTTTCCAAGTCAGATAGAAGAGCAATGTTGCCTGCAACATGATTCGAGCATCCTGAATCTATGTAGAACAAATGATCATCTTCTTTACCTTCTTTATGGCTTAGGTTCATAAGAAGTAATGAGTCTTCATGTGGTTGATCTTCTGAATAATTGTTGTAGTCCCTTCTATTATAGCTTCTATTGTTGTTGTTGTTGGTGTGTGAAACACCACAAGAACTAAACTAATGTGGTATTAGAAGACCTCCATAACCATCATTAGCTTAGCAAACCTCTAAATATGAACCTTCAACTCTGAACTTAGTGAAAATCAAAAATTTCACTTCACAGAAATCTGCGCCTCTTCTTTAAACTTTCAATCTGACCTGTATCAACTTGATCTTTGCAAATTCTTCTGATCATTTGCTAGGAAAGGTTCTTGCTAATGTTCAGTAACATATAACAAGCAAAACTTTCAAGCAATAACTTCACAATCTTCTCATTTTGTACCAAACTTTACACTATGTCTGAAAACTGGAAATTTACTTCATCGATTTGACATACCTTCACTCTTAAGCTGATTTCTCTGAGTACGCGTCCCGTTTCTCAAAGATCTTTTGACCAAATGTAGTTGAGGATAGTAGCTTTCAAACGAGCTATCACTTACCAAAAACTTTACACTGTGCTTCGAGATCTGACCTTCAGAAGATCAGTCAAATGTGCGCCAGAAAAGTCGTAACTGTCAACTACCTTACACAGTCATATGAAATGACATAGAACTCAATGTACAAGAGGAATTAGACTCAATCCTTCTACACAAACATGTGTTGATTATCAGAGAGGATGTGTACAAAATGGCTTAGCCTAATTTTGCTCACAGCCATGGAAAACTCTCTCAGACTCAGAAGTTTTCTCTCACCATCTCTCTCAGAAATTACACAACTTTTCTCTACTCACTCAGATTACAAAATTGAGTTCTCTCATACATGTTTCTGACTCAAATTAACTTATATACCTAAAGTTTACATCCTTCTAGACTTGAACTCGTAAGTTCTAAAGATCAAATACAAATCTAGACTCTAATTTTGCACTAATTTACAATAGTGAAATTGTTCCTTCACTTAGGCTTGATTTTCTGTAAGTCTTTTCTTCACTTCTTCTTTCCTCCATCATATGTCTTCATATGTCTTCATATATCTTCATATATCCATGCCTAATTAGTGAGTGAAGCCCCAACAGCTCCCCCTCAATCACTAATTAGCATGCTTTGACTTCTTCACATAATCTTCTTCTCTTTTATTCCTTCCATCTCCTTGAACTTACTTGTCTTCACTCCATCCAAGCTTTTTGTCATAATATCTGCAATCTGATCTTTTGTAGAAGTGTACACCACTTCAATCTCTTTCTCCATTACCTTTTCTCTGAGAAAATGATACTGTATCTCTATGTGCTTTGTCCTTGCATGAAATACAGGATTTGCTGCAAGATATAATGAACTCATGTTATCTCCATGAATGATGGGTATACCTTGATCAATTCCCAAGCTTTTGAATAATGTCTGCATCCATATGACTTCCTTTGCTGCTTCCACAAGTCCTTTGTATTCAGCTTCTGTTGATGATAAGGCCACTGTGTGTTGTTTCTTTGAACACCAACTCACAAGCTTATCTCCAATGTATATCATGTAGCCATGAGTAGACCTTCTGTCATCTTGACTTCCTGCCCAATCTGAATCACTATAGGCTCTCAATCTTATATCTGATGTAAAAGGATAATACAATCCTTCTTTCAAAGTCCCTTTGATATATCTAAGGACTCTTTGACCTGCAATCCAATGTGGATCCTTTGGACAATGCATGAATTGAGAAAGGACACCAACTGCATAACTAAGATCAGGCCTTGTTAGAGTTGCATAAATCAAACTTCCCACTAAAGATTGATACTTCCTCATGTCTTTGAACTCTGCACCATCATATCTACTGAGTTTGTGATTGACTTCTAATGGTGTAGATGCCTCTCTGCAATTCTCCATGTTAAACTTCTTTAGAAGATTCAAGAGATACCTTTCTTGTGATACATAAATGCCATGTTCTGCATAAGTGATTTCCATTCCAAGAAAATATGACAATTTTCCTAGATCACTTATCTTGAATTCCTTCTCAAGTAGCTTCTTCACCTCCTTGATTCCTTCATTTGAGGTACCTGTAATTATAATATCATCTACATATATACAAATGTAGATCATACCTTCATCTGTTCTTTTGATAAGTAGACTTGCATCTGCCTTTGAACTTTGATATCCAAGGTCATTAAGATACTTTACAAGTCTATAATTCCAAGCTCTTGGAGCTTGCTTCAAACCATAAAGTGCTCTTCTTAATCTGCAAACATAATTTGGAAACTTATGATCTGCAAACCCTTGAGGTTGCTCCATGTACACCTCATCTGATATATATCCATTCAAAAATGCATTCTTAATGTCCAATTGACTCAATATCCATCCTTTTGATGCTGCAATGGCAATGATTGTCCTTATGGTTGACATCTTTGCTACAGGACTGAATGTTTCATCATAATCTATGCCAAATGTTTGAGCATAGCCTTTAACCACCAATCTGGCTTTGTATCTGGCTATAGTTCCATCTGCATGCTTCTTAACTTTGTAAACCCATTTATTTCCAATCACTTTCTTACCATTAGGCTTTGGGACAAGTTCCCAAGTTTTGTTCTCTTCAAGAGCATCAAACTCTTCCTTCATTGCTACTTCCCATTGTCTCTTACCCTTTGCTTCATCATAGCCTTGAGGTTCTTCATCTTCCTTAACCATGTAAGCATAATTTTTCTGAGTCAAGTAAGAAGTGTCATATGAATACCTTGTAGGTTGCTTCCTCATTCTGGTTGACCTTCTTGGTTCACACTCTTCATGTATATCTGGATGTACTTCTTCATCAAATATTGGTCCATCTTCATTCCTTCTATATGATCCAACTCTTGATGTGCTTGCTTGCATATGTTCTTCATCTCCATCTATCTGCATATGTGACTTACCTCTTGCACTCCTTCTTATCTCTTCTTCAAATGTTTCAAGATCACATTCTTTATCTGCATACCAACTCTTCTGTTCATCAAAGGTCACATCTCTGGAAACAATAAAATGTTTAGTTAAAGGACTCCATAGCCTATAACCCATTTGCTTTTCATCATACCCAATAAACACATATTTTTCTGCCTTTGGTTCAAGCTTATGTCTGAGTTGTGATGGCACATAAGCATAGGCAATTGACCCAAACACTTTACAATGGTCAAGTGTTGGTTTCTTACCCCACCAAGCTTCATAAGGGGTCATACCATTTAAAACTCCACATGGTAACCTATTCACAAGGTATGTGGCTGTATTTACAGCCTCAGCCCAAAGATAATTAGGGCAATTCTTTTCCTTTAACATTGCTCTTGCAAATTCAACCAATGTTCTATTCCTCCTTTCTGCCACCCCATTATGTTGAGGTGTATACCTGCAAGTTATCTCTCTCTTGATACCTGCATTCCAAAGATAGTCATTAAACTCTTGAGAGAAGTATTCTCCCCCTCCATCAGACCTTAGCCTCTTGAGTTTGTGACCTGTAACTCTTTCTGCATAAGCATGAAAATGTTTGAATGCTCCAAAGACTTCTGATCTTTCTTTTAGAACATAAAGGGTTATCCACCTTGTAGCATCATCAATAAACAAAACATAATACTTAGATCCATTTATTGAACCTTCTTTTGTTGGCCCCCATACATCTGTATGTATGAGTTCAAGCAAATCATCATGCTTGAAACCTTTCTTCTGAAATGGTTGTCTATGAGCTTTTCCCATCTGACAAGCTTCACACTTGTATATCATATGTTGATTCTTCACATTTGGTAATCCCAATACAGATTGATTCTCCACCATAGTTTTGATTCCTCTTTCATTGAAATGTCCCAATCTTTTATGCCAAAGATCTAACTCTGTAATTACTTCATCACCATGTGTGATTAGGGCTTGACCAACATTTCCTTGTACTTTGAGAGTAAAAAGTCTACCTTCCTTCTTACCACAAACAATGGGTTTGTAAGCATCCTCTGGATCTTCAACAAATACCCCTTCATTTGTAAATCTGACTTGAAAACCTTTTTCCACTATTTGTCCAACACTAATCAGATTCTTTGGTATTGTTGGAACATACAAAACATTTGTTAATAAATCAGCTCCACTCCTGCACTTCACTTTTCCAATTGAATGCACATTATGTTTTGTATTGTCACCTGTTTGTACTGTATGACTTGAATTGCCTTCTTCCAATTCTGACAATAATTCTATATTACCTGATAAATGATTTGAACAACCAGAGTCAATATAGAATACCTTGAGATCCTCCTTCTCTGATGAACTAATTGAATTCATCATCAGTGTTGTATGGTTGTCATTCTGTGTATCATTTGCATAATTATAATATGTGGTGTTGTATGATTGGTTCTGATTCCAATTTCTACCACCACCTCTTCCATAACTTCCTCTTGAATTTTGTCTTCCTCTTTGAAATTGATTCTGAAACCTTCCACCTCTTCCTCTGCCATTGTTGTTCTGATTTTGGCTTGCTCCTTGTTGATTGTGCCAACAATCATATGCTAGATGATTGCTCAATCCACAAATCCAACATGTCTTCTTGTTATTGTTCTGATTACCTCTACCTCTTCCATTTCCTCGACCTTTACCTCTGCCAAAACCTCTTCCTCTTGCATAATTTGCTTGAGTTGTTGACTCTTCTTCATCCTTTGCCTTGCCTTTATCTCCTTTCTTTTTATTCTTCACATACATTGCAGAACTTTGACCTTTGTCTCCATCTGACTTCAAGTCTTGCTCAAATGTGAGCATCAATCCAAGTAATTGATTTAATTCTGGCACATAATGATTTAATGAGAGTTGTGTTGAAAGTACAAAGGGCTTCCACCTCTCATCACCTCTTAACCCTGCAAGTAATTGTGCTATCAACCTATGATCTTCAATATCCTCATCAATAGATCCAAGGCTATCTGCCAAATCCTTCATCTTAGTGACATAATCACTAATGCTTTGATTCTGCTTTTTCTTGAATGTGGTGAACTCTGACCATAAGCTAGCTTTCCTAGCTTTAGTAGTGTTTTGGAAGTGGTCTTCCAAAGCATTCCAAATATCTTCAGCTGTTTCTAAACCTCTGATGTGAGGCAACAAATGATCTGTAATAGTGTTGTATATATAAGCTCTTGCACTTGCATCTCTCTTCTGCCATAACTTCAAAGCTTCTAGCTCTTCCTTTCTTGGATGACTTTCATCTTCAAATTTAGGCTTCTCTTCTTCACCTGTCACATATACCATTAAGTCCTTGCTCATAAGTAAGGCCTCCATCCTCATTACCCAAGCAGGATAATTATCTCTGTCCAATTTGTCAATGGACACATGATCTGCCATGGTATCTTTGCTTCTGCTTCAACCTGTAAGTGTAAGGTTAAAGAATGATACCTTTTGTAGACCTTTACCCTTGGAAGCAACTTCGAAGTAGCCTTCTGATGACTTTTGTTGTTGAACACCTCAGCTTTCTCCTTCTTTGATAAAGAACTCTTCAAATCTTCTTATATCTGCACTCCTTTTACTCTCGAGGACCTTAACTGCTCTGATACCACTTGTTGGTGTGTGAAACACCACAAGAACTAAACTAATGTGGTATTAGAAGACCTCCATAACCATCATTAGCTTAGCAAACCTCTAAATATGAACCTTCAACTCTGAACTTAGTGAAAATCAAAAATTTCACTTCACAGAAATCTGCGCCTCTTCTTTAAACTTTCAATCTGACCTGTATCAACTTGATCTTTGCAAATTCTTCTGATCATTTGCTAGGAAAGGTTCTTGCTAATGTTCAGTAACATATAACAAGCAAAACTTTCAAGCAATAACTTCACAATCTTCTGATTTTGTACCAAACTTTACACTATGTCTGAAAACTGGAAATTTACTTCATCGATTTGACATACCTTCACTCTTAAGCTGATTTCTCTGAGTACGCGTCCCGTTTCTCAAAGATCTTTTGACCAAATGTAGTTGAGGATAGTAGCTTTCAAACGAGCTATCACTTACCAAAAACTTTACACTGTGCTTCGAGATCTGACCTTCAGAAGATCAGTCAAATGTGCGCCAGAAAAGTCGTAACTGTCAACTACCTTACACAGTCATATGAAATGACATAGAACTCAATGTACAAGAGGAATTAGACTCAATCCTTCTACACAAACATGTGTTGATTATCAGAGAGGATGTGTACAAAATGGCTTAGCCTAATTTTGCTCACAGCCATGGAAAACTCTCTCAGACTCAGAAGTTTTCTCTCACCATCTCTCTCAGAAATTACACGACTTTTCTCTACTCACTCAGATTACAAAATTGAGTTCTCTCATACATGTTTCTGACTCAAATTAACTTATATACCTAAAGTTTACATCCTTCTAGACTTGAACTCGTAAGTTCTAAAGATCAAATACAAATCTAGACTCTAATTTTGCACTAATTTACAATAGTGAAATTGTTCCTTCACTTAGGCTTGATTTTCTGTAAGTCTTTTCTTCACTTCTTCTTTCCTCCATCATATGTCTTCATATGTCTTCATATATCTTCATATATCCATGCCTAATTAGTGAGTGAAGCCCCAACAGTTGTTGAAGTTGTGTCCACCTCTGCCTCTATTGCCGCCATATCCACCTCTTCCACTTCCTTTCTGGGTCTTCCCATTGAACCAACAGTTCTGAGTGGTGTGGTTGGTCTTATCGCATATGGCACAAGGTTGAACATTCTGACCTTTGGCTTTGTCTTGCTTTGGTCCTTTCTTCTTCCCTTTCCACTTGCTCTTGCTTGCGAAGTTGGCTTGGGAAGTCTCTTCTTCGTCTTCTTCCTTCTTCTTGCCTTTCTGCTTCTTATCCTTCTTATCTGCATATAGAGCACTCGTTGAATTACCATGATAAGAGTTACCTTCCTTTATGCTATTGTTGGCTTCTTGATTGAAGAGTTGTCCAAGAAAGATGTTGAAGTCTGGAGTTTGCACATCCATGATGAGATCGTAAGCCGTCGTGAAGGATTGCCATTGCTTATCACTTCGAATGCCGTTGAGAATTTGCCTCATGATGACCTCTTCTTCAATCAGCTCTCCAATGGATGATAACTGATCCGCAACCTCCTTGACCTTGGTAACAAACTCTGTGATGGTTTGTTTAGGTGTCTTCTTCATTTGGTTGAACTCGTTCCAAAGATGATTCTTTCTTGCTTTGGTACTAGCAGAAAAGAAAGTCTCCAGGGCATCCCAAGTCTCTTGAGATGTCTTGCATCCTCTAATATGTGGTAATAGAAAGTCAGAGATAGAGTTTAGTATGTACGACCTTGCTTGAGCATCCCTTGCGCACCAAAGTGTGAGCTTATCTGTCTCCTCTTGTGTAGGTCCTCCTTTGGATCTTGGAATAGGCATAGCTTCATCACCTGCTACAATTCCATAAAGATTTCTACCTTGCAAGTAGGCCTCCATTCTGATTTGCCAAGCCGCGTAGTTGTGTCGATCAAGCTTCTCGATCATTGAGGGAAAGCCGTCACCCATCTTGAACTAGCTCTGATACCACTGAAAGAACTTGGAGATGCTTGTCGAAGGTAGAAAAGTGCGTTTCGAAGCGATGAAGTTTGGTCAAGCCAACCGGCACAAGACCAGCCCTTGAGCTTTTGGAGACTCAAATAGACCTTATAGGCATGCTATAATTGCAAAGAAACACACTATGTACCTTTCCAATGAGTCCTCTTGCACTCAATTTGGAGCTCTGAGGAGAGAGCAGCAGCCTCTGCAAGATTACTGTTGGCGAAGAAGATGATGCAGAAAATTGAAGGAGCAAGACAATGATGGTCACAAGTGTATGTATATTGCTTCCATGTAATGTACAAGTGATTTCAACTCCTTATATAGCCTCTAGGAGTGTTCCACGACTTTTACAACTTGAATTTGAATTCAAATGAAGGTGGGAATGGTTGTTGGAGGGAATCAATTCACTTCCCTACAATCTAGGAAAAGTGAAGATCTTGATTGATCTACTTTTAGGTGATTGATTGCTTGATTGAATGCAACTTCAACCACCAAAATTTCGTGGGATTTGGGCCCTATATTTGTACCTTTACATGTGTACAACTCAAGGCTTTTACAACGGTAAATGAGCCATCAAAATATTCTCAAAAATACAATAAATGAGCATATGAAAAAGAACTCTCCAACGGATATTCTTTCGACGCGATAGCCTTTGATGTAGATCAAATCCACCTCAAGCATAGTGTAAGCTTGATGTTCCAACAGATTGTACATTCCCATTGGCATAGAATGTAATGCTCAATGGTACTCAGAGGTGTAGGCTATAGTGTAGCACACACACACTCAATGAATTACTCAGAAATGCCTCGGGAGGAGTGAAGGATACACGCGACTTTTTCCTAGTGACCTTTTATAGATTGAGTGAAATTTTGAATTTTGAATCCAAGTCAATCTCCTAGAATCTTTCACCTAAAGATTGATTGAGATATTCTCTCAACTAACCAATCACTTTTCCCACGAATTAGACTAGTGGGTGTGATTACATGAGTGGTAAAGTCATATAGACTTTTACATGAGATAAAAAAGGTAATAACCAATAAGTATTGGTTCCTATGATGATTGTTCCATGTGTAGATATATCCTTCAAAGGTTCCAAGCTAAACTTTCAAAGTCCAAGCTTTATGTGAAGTCTTCAAGGTTGATATCCAAGCCAAGTGTTAAGGCTTGAATTACACCAACACACTGGACTATAAGTCTCATCATAGTCAATACCATATGTCTGAGCAAACCCTTTCACAACAAGTCTAGCTTTGTACCTAGACACACTTCCATCTGCAAATCTCTTTGTCTTATAGACCCACTTGCATCCAATGATCTTCTAGCTATTTGGCTTTGGAACCAAATCCCATGTTTGATTCTCCATTAATGCATCATACTCTTCCTGCATAGCTTTCTCCCAAATCTCTTTACCTTTTGCCTCTTCATATGTAGAAGGGTCTTCATCTGCTTTAATCATGTATGCATAATCCTTAGTAGTCAAAAATGAAGTATCATATGTTGGTGCATTTTGCCCAAGCCTACATGCTTGATATGCTTGATATTATCCTCATTTGTAAGTCACATGAGTAGTCATGTGAACACCTCTTGTAAAAGAGTACATTTTATCTCTTGTAAATGGAAAAAGAAAAAAGTAAAAGGATGGCTTACCTCATCCATGATGTAAAAGCAAATTCGTGGCTCCAACTACCAAAATCACGAATTTTTGAGCTGAGGGAATCTCTCCTAACTTTGGGGATCACTTTTAGGTGGAGCCATTCGAATTCGAATTCAAAACTCCCTCCAAGAATAGCTATAAAAGGAGCAAGAAGGAAGAGGCGATTAGCAAGCCTTGTACGTGACCACTTGATGTCATTTTGTAGAGATTGAAGAGCTTACTCCATAGCTCTATCATTCTACTCCCATTGTGCAAAGATTCATTGCCAATGTGGTTGTAATCATATGTGAATCTATACATTTATTATCATCTACCTCTCTGTTTTGTTCTCTGCTATACTCACTCAGAGCAGTAACTTCAGAAGGTCATATCTCGAGTTTTACTGAACCTTTTTCAGAGTTTTAAAGTGCGTTGGATAGCTCTCACTGTCTAGTTTCTACCTATAAATTTTCAAGGTCATTGGGTTTATACTTTTGGAGATATCTGCATTTTACTGCTTACTGGTCTATCTCTGCAGAGCCCCGAGAATTGTGGGAATGTTCCAGAACTTGATGAAACTTGTTCTCAGTGCTCAGTCCATCATTTGAAGTGTTTTAACTTGGAATAGGAAGCTTGCTAAGTCTATTTGCTATGCCCAAAAGGAATTTTTCAAATTCCTTCCAGGTTGAGAGCACTGTTCATTTTTTCCAGCAGGTGTATGTCCAAAAATAGCAAGTTTTGGGAGCTAGTCATTTCGCAACTTGTCTGTCTTGACTTAAACTTTTGGGATACATGTTCCAAAGTACTTGGCTGATATTTTGGTGGATTTAGGAAGCTCAAAGGGTCTACTAATCAACTCTGAAGTCTCAGTTGGCTGGTGTGAAGCTGGTTGTAGCGGCACCTACTCATCTTTGGATTGCATCCACCATCTCTCGTCACAGTGGTATCAGAGCATAGTCAAGCAACATGGGAGATGGATTTCCATCAACAATTGACAAATTGGATCGAAACAACTACCCGGCATGGTCTCTAAGGATGGAGGCTTACCTTCAAGGAAGGAATCTATATGGATTCATATCCGGAGATGAAGCAATGCCAACCATGAGGAACAAAGGGCAACCATCACATGAAGAAGTGGAAGGACTTTCGAATTGGTGTTCGAAGGATGCACTTGCAAGGTCCTATATTCTAAACTCAATCTCTGATTTTCTTTTACCTCATGTCAAGGGATGCAAGACATCAAGAGAAACCTGGAATGCACTTGCTTCTTTCTTCTCTTCCAACACTCGAGCAAGGAAGAACCAATTGTGGATGGAGTTCACAACAATGAAGAAAAGCCCGAAGCAAAATGTGACTGATTATGTCACAAAGATGAAGGAGATTTCCGACCAACTTGGAAGCATTGGAGAGGTAATTGAAGAGGAGCAAATCATAAGACAAATCATGAATGGAATCAAAGGAGACGACAAGTGGGAGTCATTCACAACAGCCATGGATTTATACATGGATATGCATGTACCCGACCTCAACACACTCATGGGCCAACTCTTCACTCATGAAGCAAAGATTAGCAAAGGTGGTGAGTCCTCAAGAGGTAATCAAACTTTTGCCTTATATTCTGAAAAAGCTAAGGTCAAGGACAAGTCAAAGAATAGGAAGAATGAAGATGAAGGAAGCTCTTTCCAAGCAAACTTTGCAGGTAGAGGAAGAGCTAGAGGAAGAGGCAGAGGTGGAAAGCAAGGCAGGGGGAGATTCCAATCATCTCAACCTTGCAACATATGTGGCTTATCTAACCATACTACTGAAGAATGTTTCAGGAATCCAAGGAACTCAAGAGGAAGAGGATTCAATAGAGGTGGCTATGGATCAAATAGAGGTAGGTACAATGGAGGCTACAACAACAACAACTACTACAACAACAATTACAACAACAACAACAACTATCAAAGTGGCCATAGAGGAAGAAGAGATTACAATAACTATGCAGAGGACCAAAGTCAAGAAGATTCATTATTGATTATGAATCTATCAACAAAGAAGGGTAAGGATGATGATCACATATTTTACATTGATTCGGGATGCTCGAACCATGTAGCAGGAAATGTGGCTTTACTTTCTGATTTGGAAGATCCTCATAACAAGCATGAAGTGCAGACAGGAGATGACACAAAGCACTCAGTGGAGAAGATAGGTAATGTGAAGACATCAGATGGGAATATGAACCTCTTAAGCAAAGTCTTGTATGTCCCTACAATTACCAAAAATTTAATAAGTGTTGGACAGATTGTTGAAAAAGGATTGCAGGTTAGATTCAATCGATTTGGAGCATATGTTGAAGACCCAAGGCAAGGCTTTCGAAGGATTGCCAAAGGAGAAAAGACAGGAAGGCTTTTCACTTTTGAAGTGGAAGATACAAAGAACATAGCTTTGTTTAGCTATGGATCTCAAACTCTAACAGAGTTGGAGATATGGCACAAAAGGCTTGCTCACATTGGTGAGAGGACACTCAAACAGATTTGCAGAGACCAAAGTGTACTTGGTTTGCCTAATATCACAAGGCAACACATGATTTATAAGTGTGAAGCTTGTCAACTCGGCAAGGCTCATAGACAACCTTTCAATAAGAAAGGATATATGTATCAAAATCCTTTGGATCTAGTGCACACGGATGTGTGGGGTCCAAGTAAGGAGCCATCTATATCAGGCTCAAGATATTATGTGTCTTTCATAGATGATTGTAGCAGGTGGACCATTCTGTTTTTCATGAAGCACAAGGATGAAGTGTTTAATTGCTTTAAGAAGTATATTTCTCTTGTTGAAAATCAAACAGGTAGGACTTTGAAAAGACTCAGATCAGATGGTGGAGGAGAATACTTCTCTTCTGAATTTGATGCCTTCTTGCATGAAAGAGGCATTAAAAGGGAAGTCACTACAAGGTATACACCTGAACTCAATGGTGTAGCAGAGAGGAGGAATAGAGCTATCGTCGAAGCTGCAAGGTCCATGCTCAACGAAAAGGGATTGCCGAACTACCTATGGGCAGAGGCTGTGTCGACAGCCACATATCTCATAAATAGACTTCCATCTAAGTCACTAGATGGAACCACTCCATATGAAGTGTGGAATGGAAGAAGACCTAGTCTAGAGCATTGTAAAATCTTTGGATGCTTAGCCTATGCTCACATTCCTTCTCAAGTAAGAGGGAAATTGGATCCCAAGGCAGAGAAGTGTGTATTCATTGGTTATGATCAAAACCAAAAAGGATATAGATTGTACAATCCAACCAATAAAGGATTTTCTGTGAGTAGAGATGTAATTTTTGATGAAAACAAATCATGGTTTGATGATGACAGGAAAGTGAAGCTGCCATATGACTTGGATGAAGATTTTCCATCACTTCAACCAAAGGAGCCAAAGCAGATTGAAGAAAGTGATTCGGAGATTGACCTAGAAGACTTGGAAAGACTAAAGCTATGGAAGAACAAAGGTAAAGCAAAGATGCAGGATGCTACATATGGACCCGAGAGCTCACATCAACCACTTAGAAGGTCTTCGAGGGAGAAGAAGAAACCAGAGAGGTTTGGTTATGATACTTCTTTGGTCACCAAGCACTCAATCTACATTGCAAAGGATTCAACCAATGAAGAACCTACCACATTCGAAGAAGCACAAAGCAAGAAAGCTTGGAGAGATGCAATGGATGAAGAAATGGAAGCCTTGAAGGAGAATGACACTTGGGAGCTTGTACCTAACAAGCCATCTATGAAGATAATCGGATCTCGATGGATATACAAAATCAAGAGGAATCCAGATGGAAGTATAAATAGACACAAAGCAAGGTTAGTTGCTAAAGGGTTTGCTCAAACCCATGGTATTGATTATGAGGAGACTTTCTCTCCTGTTGCAAAAATGCCTACAATTAGGGTTCTCATAAGTCTTGCTGCATCTAGAAATTGGAATCTTTATCAACTTGATGTAAAGAATGCTTTCTTGAATGGATGGATTTCTGAGGAAGTGTATATGGCACAACCTCCTGGATATGAGGATGCACATCATCCTAACTATGTATGCAAACTAAAGAAAGCTTTGTATGGATTGAAGCAAGCTCCAAGAGCTTGGAATTTCAGATTGGTTACTTATTTGCAGGACCAAGGATTCAAAGCTAGCAAGGCGGATACCTCTTTGTTCATAAAGAGGAATGGATCTGAAGTGATCTATTTATGTGTGTATGTTGATGATATTATTATCACAGGCAATGATCTTGAAGGAATCAAACAGGTAAAGAGTCAAATGAAGGAGGAGTTCAAAATAAGTGACCTTGGACCACTCACTTATTTTCTTGGATTGGAGTTGATCTACACAGATTCAGGTATATACATCACACAAAGGAAGTATGTCCATGACATGCTCGTCAAGTTCAAGATGGAAAATACAAAGTGTGCAGGTACACCTATGGAGCAAAATCATAAGCTTAGTGCTTATGAAGGAGAGCCAATTGAAGACATCACAAGCTATCAAAGCTTGGTTGGAAGTTTGAACTATGCAACACTCACAAGGGTGGATATATGCTATAGTGTTAGCATATTGAGTCAGTTTATGCATAAGCCGAGAAGACCACATATGGAAGCGGCCAAGCGAGTCCTCAAGTACCTAAAGGGGACCATGAATGAAGGTTTGTTTTATTCATTTACTTCAGATATTGAGCTAAAGGTCTACTCAGATGCAGATTGGGCCGGATCTAAAGATGATAGAAGAAGCACATCAGGGTATATATCATTTGCAGGTTCAAAAATCATTTCTTGGTCATCGAAGAAGCAACCAACCGTGGCATTATCTTCTACTGAAGCTGAATATAGAGGTTTGGCTAATGCAACTCAAGAAATCATGTGGTTAAAATCTTTGTACACAGATCTTGGACTTCATTCTTCAACACCTCACATTTTTGGTGACAACACAAGCTCACTACATCTAGCAGCTAATCCGGTATACCATGCTAGAACCAAGCATATTGAAGTCCACTACCATTATGTAAGGGAGAAGCTAATGAGCAAGGATATTCAACTATCCTACGTCTCTACAGATATGCAATGTGCAGACATGTTGAGGAAAGCTCTTGATGGTACGAAATTAAGTAGATTCAAGTTGATGATTGGTTTGCAGGAAATCAAGGACAATTGAAGACTTATTTGGAGGCCAAGCATGTTAGGCTTGAGGGGGAGCTGTTGGTGCATTTTGCCCAAGCCTACATGCTTGATATGCTTGATATTATCCTCATTTGTAAGTCACATGAGTAGTCATGTGAACACCTCTTGTAAAAGAGTACATTTTATCTCTTGTAAATGGAAAAAGAAAAAAGTAAAAGGATGGCTTACCTCATCCATGATGTAAAAGCAAATTCGTGGCTCCAACTACCAAAATCACGAATTTTTGAGCTGAGGGAATCTCTCCTAACTTTGGGGATCACTTTTAGGTGGAGCCATTCGAATTCGAATTCAAAACTCCCTCCAAGAATAGCTATAAAAGGAGCAAGAAGGAAGAGGCGATTAGCAAGCCTTGTACGTGACCACTTGATGTCATTTTGTAGAGATTGAAGAGCTTACTCCATAGCTCTATCATTCTACTCCCATTGTGCAAAGATTCATTGCCAATGTGGTTGTAATCATATGTGAATCTATACATTTATTATCATCTACCTCTCTGTTTTGTTCTCTGCTATACTCACTCAGAGCAGTAACTTCAGAAGGTCATATCTCGAGTTTTACTGAACCTTTTTCAGAGTTTTAAAGTGCGTTGGATAGCTCTCACTGTCTAGTTTCTACCTATAAATTTTCAAGGTCATTGGGTTTATACTTTTGGAGATATCTGCATTTTACTGCTTACTGGTCTATCTCTGCAGAGCCCCGAGAATTGTGGGAATGTTCCAGAACTTGATGAAACTTGTTCTCAGTGCTCAGTCCATCATTTGAAGTGTTTTAACTTGGAATAGGAAGCTTGCTAAGTCTATTTGCTATGCCCAAAAGGAATTTTTCAAATTCCTTCCAGGTTGAGAGCACTGTTCATTTTTTCCAGCAGGTGTATGTCCAAAAATAGCAAGTTTTGGGAGCTAGTCATTTCGCAACTTGTCTGTCTTGACTTAAACTTTTGGGATACATGTTCCAAAGTACTTGGCTGATATTTTGGTGGATTTAGGAAGCTCAAAGGGTCTACTAATCAACTCTGAAGTCTCAGTTGGCTGGTGTGAAGCTGGTTGTAGCGGCACCTACTCATCTTTGGATTGCATCCACCATCTCTCTTCACATCATAGCTATACCTTGTAGGTTGCCATTTGTGCCTTGTAGACCTCCTAAGTTCTCCACTTCTTGAGGTTTCTGGTTCTTCACATTCAGGATCAAATCTTGGTGTTTCTTCAACTTCAACCTGCACTTCATGATTCTCTTGTTCATCAAATATCTGAACCTTTGATTTACCTTTCCTTTGACTCACAATTTCTTCATCATCTATATTAATATTGATAGAACCTCCATACCAAGTACTTTGCTCATCAAATGTAACATCTTTTGATACAAGAAAATGTTTTGTGGATGGATTCCACAACCTATATCCCATCTGCTTATCATCATAACCAATAAACACATATTTTTCAGCTTTAGGTTCCAATTTGTGCCTTAATTGTGATGGCACATATGCATAGGCCAAACATCCAAATACTTTGCAATGGTCTAATGTAGGTCTCTTACCCCACCATGCCTCATATGGTGTCATACCCTGCAAGGCTTTACAAGTTAGCCTATTAACCAAATAAGTAGCTGTATTTACAGACTCAGCCCACAAATAATTTGGGCAATTTTTCTCCTTCATCATGGATCTTGCAAACTCAACAAGAGTCCTATTCCTCCTTTCTGCTACACCATTTTGTTGAGGAGAATACCTGCAAGTAACTTCCCTTTTTATACCTGCATTCCACAAGTAATCACTGAACTCATTAGAGAAATACTCTCCCCCTCCATCTGACCTTAGTCTCTTTAATTTATGTCTTGTAATTCTCTCTGCATACATATGATAATGTTTGAAAGTATTGAATACCTCTGACTTATCTTTGATCACATAGATAGTGATCCATCTGGTAGCATCATCAACATAAATCACATAATACCTTGAACCATTGATACTGAAATCCTTTGATGGTCCCCACGCATCTGTGTGTACCAACTCAAGTTTCTCTTAATACATAAACCCATGCTTAGAATAGGATTGCTTATGAGCCTTACCTAATTGACATGCCTCACATCTGTATGTCATATGTTGACCTGCAACATTAGGCAATCCAAGCACTGAACCATTATTAATCATGTCTTTAATACCTCTTTCATTGAAATGTCCGAGCCTTTTGTGCCAAAGATCTAACTCAGAGATCTTATGTCCTGCATAGGTGAACAAGGCATGACCAACATTACCTTGAATCTTCAATGTGAACAATCTTCCTTCTTTCTTCCCTAAAACAATTTGTTTATACCCATTGCTAGGGTCTTCCACAAACACTCCTTCATTAGTGAACCTCACTTCATAACCTTTCTCCACAATTGGTCCTACACTTATCAAATTCTTAGGAATTGTAGGAGCATACAAGACCTTACTCAATAAGGTGCTACCATCCTTGGCCTTCACTGATCCAATTGACTTCACATTGTGCTTTGTATTATCACCTATTTGAACAACATGATTAGATACCTTATTCTCTAAATCAGTCATCAAGGCTATGTTACC
>CM035410.1:79382541-79420041 GCA_020310875.1 Ceratopteris richardii
CAGTTAATTGTAAGAGATTTCATCAAGATTGAATAAGTGAAGGAAGTCAAAATCCAGAAACTCAGTGAGGATTGAGTATCAGGTAGGAGAAGTTGAAAAGAAGTACGAAAATGCGATTGTCTCCAGTGTTATGATGGGAGTGACTAATGATGATTAATGATGAAAAGTTAGGAATTGAGGATCAAAATCATAAAACCGTTGAAGAATAAAATTGGACAGGTAAAAAAGTGAAAAAAATAGAGGAAATTGCACAGGATCCCGATTGTGTGGACACTATAAAACTCTGAAATTTCAGAAAAAACTCATTTTGAGTGAGAGAGAGAGAGAGTGAGAGCAGGATGAGGATCGTGATTGTCTGTAGATATAAGTTTTGGAGATTTCAAGAATCAAGCAAGCAAGGTAAGAAGTCCCTAATACAATTTCTTTGTATTTCTTTCAGTTCACATGATGTTTAAGCACAAATAAGTACAACTAACCAAAATCACGGAATCACGATGTTTTGAATTTTTGAGTTTTCTGTGGAAAAAATATTAAATTTTAGTAAACTCTTTCATTGCATGTTAAAAAATAGCTAAGGTGATTCTATTGTAGAAACAAAAGTTGGAAAATCAAAACCTCAAAAAATTTTTCAAAAACTGATCGGAATCGCGATTCTGTAGTCAAACACAAAATCGCGATTCTCTAAAGCAAATCACAAAATCGCGATTCCCAGACACGATTTTCATAAGAGAATCGTGTTTCTAACAATTGTGAGCAATCACGATCGTCTCGGAATAAAATCGTGAAAATCACGATTCTCTACACAGAATCATGAAAATCATGATTCTCACCTCAAAATCGTGGAAATCACGATTCTCACCTCAGAATCGTGAAAATCACGATTCTCACCTCAGAATCGTGAAAAACACGATTTTCACCAGAGCATCCTGGAAAACACGATTCTAGTCACAGAATCGTGAAAATCACGATTCTCTTCACAGAATCGTGAAAATCACGATTCTCACCTCAGAATCGTGAAAATCACAATTTTCACCTCAGAATCGTAAAAAACACGATTTTCATCAGAGCATCGTGGAAAACACGATTCTAGTCACAAAATTGTGAAAATCACGATTCTCTTCATAGAATCGTGAAAATCACGATTCTCACCTCAGAATCGTGAAAAACACGATTCTCACCTCAGAATCGTGAAAATCACGATTCTCACCTCAGCATCGTGAAAAAAACGATTCTAGTCACGACATCGTGGAAAACACGATTCTCTTCACAGAATCGTGAAAATCACGATTCTCTTCACAGAATCGTGAAAATCACGATTCTCTTCACAGAATCGTGAAAATCACGATTCTCACCTCATAATCATGAAAAACACGATTTTCACCAGAGCATCGTGAAAAACACGATTCTAGTCACAGAATCGTGGAAAACACGAATCTCTTCACAGAATCGTGAAAATCACGATTCTCACCTCGGAATCATGTAAAACACGATTCTAGCCAAAGAATCGTGGCAAACACGATTCTAATCACAGAATCGTGGAAAACACGATTCTCTTCACACAATCGTGAAAATCACGATTTTTCACCAGAAAATCGTGAAATTAATTGAATGATCCTTAGGTCCGGTAATAAATTATACTCACATTCCAAGCAAGAACTGGGAAGGAAGGAATTAGAGCCAGTGGTAGGGGAATTGCAAGAAAGAGATTTAGGGCAAGAAAACAACATGGAAAATTTAAATGAAACAAATGAGTCCACTGAAACTGGGGATTATAGAAACATCCTCAAATACATGTATACAAATAGGTTTGGAACCTATATATATCATGATGGAATGCATAAGTTTCTCATTAGATTGAGAAACTAAGAAGTTCCCCTGAACATAACACCACTAGCTCAATTCAAAGATGGTAGATATGAGGATAGGCAGGGATGTGTATACATCTTCTCACAAGACCCAAAAAATTCTAATGAACTAGGGCAATGTGCGGACAAGAGACCTTGGGAACAGAACCTAGGGCAATCAGACTTGCCAAGACCACATGAAATTCACAATAATGGTGAACAACAACAGGGTAGGAGAACACATACTTCCCCAAATCCTTTTGAAAAGGAACCAGAAGGATTTAATGATTTTCCTTTAAGAAGAAGAAATCATTGGCAAAATCAGGGCAGAATGCTTAGATCCTATCAAGTAGCCAAATGCATGAAAAATCAATATGAAGGATATTCTCATCCTCATGCTCATGCTGCAAAATTCAAACAATTAATTAGGGCTGAAGAAGTAGAGGATTATAAAGTCCAATTTGAGGCATTTGGTCTAACCCTAACAGGACCTGCATTGTCTTGGTTCATTCCTTTGAGAAAAGAAATATATCTAGATATTGAATCCTTCCTAGAAGCCTTCATTGGGGAATTCTCAAAAACTGGAATAAAACATAGCACAGCTACATTGATACATAGCTTTAAACAACAAAAAGATGAAAATGTTAGAGAAGCAGCTAGGAGATTCAAGCAGTACATTGACAGATGTCCAAGAGAAGAAGTACCTTCCATGGCAAGACAAGTATCCCTATTCATAGAAGGATTAAGAAGTGCCCAATTAAGAACCCTGGTGTATTATAGGAGATGCCCTGACCTAGGAGCATGTGTGAAAGAGGCAATAGATTTGGAAGATAACAGAGGTCAAGACCTGTTAGCATTTGATCAACCTAGAACAAATGAACATAAAATTCCACCAACAAAAGAATTGGCTCAAGCCATTGCTAAAGCCCTAGAAGTCAGCACTAAAACCAATTTGATAAACACCAAGATAACAACAAATAAAAAATGCTATAATTGTGGAGAAAACATTTGGTACAACAATGTCCATATCAAAAACCACAACATTTGCAAGATAGAAAAACACTCAAATACTGTACACTAGAGAGAAAATGGACAAATCATACCATAGAGGAATGTTTCTACAATAAACAACCCATTAAAGAGAGAGATTGTGCAAGTCAAAGAGAATCTGGATATATTGAGCAACCAAGACCTGTACTTGGGCAACAACCTCCATTACCAACAAATGTGGTACCAGTTAAATACACACCAATAGAGGAGGGAAACTCAAGGATAAGATCACCATACAAGGAAGATTATCAATGGAATGAAGGATATCAGGAAGAATGGGAAGGATATGAACTGAGAGAACCAGAACTACAAGCCCTAGATTTGGGAAATGGGAGAGTTGAGATGGATACAACCACATTCATGTATATAACCAATAATTATATGTCCAATCAGAAACCTCAGTTCAAAGGGGGACAAAAGATAACTTGTTATAGATGTGGGGGAGAACATTTCATTAGAGACTGTCCACAACCTCCTACATTAAGAATAGAGGGAGCTTATTGTAAGGATTGTGGCAGGGAACATTTAATAAAGGATTGTCCAAGAAATCCTCAAAAACAACAAAACACATCTAATAACATACCACTGAAATCACTCAACATCATGGAGCAAGAAGAATTGAGTGACATTGACCAAGTAAATGTAAAATGCTATAACAAGGGCACAAGCAAAACAACAAGAAACAACTAAAGAACAAAATAAAAATTCACTGTCAAAGGTGAAGATAAATAGACAAAAAGGGAAGTGGGAAAGAAAAATGAAAATAGGAAAAAGATTGGAAGAAGAGAGTATGGAATAGTCAAACAGTACTCCTACTCAAAAAACACAAACCCAGTCAGAGATAAGAAATTCACAAAGTTTAGACACCTTGATAAAAGCATACAAGGGAAGAATTTAAGAGGGACCAAACCCTACAGACCATGGAATGGCTTATCCTATGCCAGATATAGAACATGAAAGGATGCAAAAGTGCAAACAAATCATATAGGAAGCACAACTTAAACTGGGGGAATTAAACAAATCTCAAACAGCAGCTGGGGAGTCAAAGGCGACAAGAACAGGAGAAAAACTTAATCAAGAAGATAACCCACAAATTACATTCCAGGTAAATATAAATAAACAATGTACAATCTTATATCACACCACCTTGGAGGAATTGGTAAAACAGAATCCTCATTTACAATACAAATTGGAAAAATGGGAAGCAATACTAGAAAATCTTGACTCACAACCACAAGAATTGGAGGAATTATGGTACATTCCCATTGATAAGATAGGAGGATATTGTGAAGGAGAAGAGGGAAACTCAACCCTAAAAATACAATTTGGTAAAAATCATGCCAAAGCCATATTGGATAGTGGATCAAGAGTGGCCATCATGACTAAACAAACTTGGGAAAAATGGGGAAAAATGAATTAATACCCATCAAAATGAGATTGCAACTTGTAGATGGACACATAGAAAAACCCCTAGGAATATGGGAAAAAGTGATTGTGGACATATGTGGAATAGAGATAGAACATGCTTTTGCTATAGTTGAATTTCCACAATCCACTTCATATGAAATTATCTTAGGAAGGCCATTTATGAGACAAATGCAAATTGTGCAAGATTGGGGTAATGATTGCCTATACCTTCAGAGCAAAGGAAGGATAACCAGAGTAAATCTAAGAAATGGGCATTATTGTGACATATCCCCTCAAGAATGGTATAAAATACATCAAAATCAAGAATTAAGTGAAGAATGAGAGATGGAAGACCAGAATGAAACTGAATCATCAACATGGAAATGCAATATGATAAGAAACCTCACAAATAGAAAAAGAAGATCGAGAAGAGAAGATTGTGTAGATGGAAGAAAATTACAAGATGAGAGCTATGTACCACAAAAATTCAAAGATGAAGCATTTGAGCCCTATGGGTGGAACCAAATTTTGGCTACTATGGATCTAGCTAGTGATGAGTATGTAGGAGTGGAATTTCAAAATGAAGAAGGGTATGATGTTTTTCACATTGGAATACAAATGATAAAGGTATCAAAAACAGAAGAAGACCAGGAAGAAGAAATGATATTAACAAAAGGAAAAACACAATATTTGGAAGAAGTAAAAGCTGAAGATGCAATAAAAGATAAAATTTCAAGCAAATATAAGAAAAACAGACATAGGGAAACAGAAAAAGACCAAGAGGATGAAAAAAATGAGAAAGAAACAAACAAAGATCCATAATTTGATGTACCAGCAAATTTCAAGACTTATGAAGTAGAAGACAGATTACTTCTAAAAATGAAACCGAAGAGAGAAAAGAAGAAAGGGGAGGCATATGACAATGAAGAACAAACTAAGAAGGTCATGATCACTCAGGAAGATGGGGAAGAAAGACATATTGTAATAGTTGATGACATGACAAATCAAGAAGAGGAGGCACTAAGAAATTTGGCCATAAATTATAGGGATGTGTTTGCTTATAGTTACAAGGATTTGAAAGGTATTGATCCTAAAAACTGTGAGCATAAGATTCCTATGACACTTGAGGCAAAACCTAGCAAACAGAGACATTACACATTCAATGATAAATACTCTGCTAAAATAAAGGAAGAAATTGACAAACTGTTGGCTACCAATTTCATCTATGAGATTGAGTATACAGAATGGATATCTCCTATAGTTGTGGTACCAAAAAAGAATGGGAAACTTAGGGTATTCATTAACTTAAAAAAGGTGAATGCAGTAACTATAAGAGATAGTTACCCATCGCCTATAACAGACCACCTTCTAGAAAGAGTTGCAGGGAAGGAGGTTTATAGTTTTTTAGATGGTTTTTCAGGATACAATCAGGTGCCAATAGCATTGGAAGATCAACATAAGACAGCCTTCTCCACAGAATGGGGAATTTATGCTTTTAGGGTTATGCCCTTTGGGTTAACTAATGCCCCAACAACTTTTCAAAGATTGATCTGTCATATCTTCAAAGAATTCCTGAGGAGTGTAATGGAAATTTATGTAGATGATCTATGTACTTTTTCATTAAAAATACAGGATCACTTGCAAGATTTAGAAAATATATTCAGAAAATGCTGAACATATCGAGTATGTTTAAATCCAGAGAAGTGTGTATTCTTTGTAAGACAAGGAAGAATGTTGGGTCACATAGTCTCTAAAAATGGAATTTCAACTGATGAGAAGAAAATAAAGGCCATAGTAGAACTTCCAAGACCAACAAATGTAAAGGAACTTCAAACTTTCATGGGACATTGCGGTTATCATAGAAAATTTGTACACAAGTTTCCTGACATAGCTAAACCTTTATATGCCCTAATTACAAAGTTTGAGTGGACCAAGGAGTGTGACCAAGCTTTTGAAACTCTAAAAACTTGTTTGGTAACAACCCCAATTCTGAAAACACCTCAGTGGAATACAATTTTTCATGTTCATGTGGATGCTTCAAATTATGCTTTGGGATGTGTGTTAGCACAACCAATAGAAGGAAGCAAGTTAGATTTCCCAGTGGCTTATGCTAGTAGGCAACTGAATTTAGCAGAGAAAAATTACACAACCACTAAGAGGGAAGGGTTGGGAATGATATTTGCTGTGAAAAAATATAGACATTACCTTTTGGCCAACAAGTTTAAGTTCTTTGTGGACCATTAAGCTTTACTATACTTAGTAAATAAACCTTGTCGCATTGGTAGAATAGTCAGATGGTTTCTTTTACTAATGGAGTTTGAGTTTGAGGTGGTGGTCAGACAACGAAAAACACATTTGAGAGCAGATCATTTGTCTAGAATCCAGTCTAAAGAACCCAGTTCACCTTTAGATGATGACCTTCCAGATACATATTTATTCAAAGTAGAAAGTGTTCCTGAGTGGGCCATGACTTTAATACCTTTGTTAACCTTGGGTCCTTGCAAAACATTTTGGAAACAACACACATTTAGTATTACAAAGCAGGAACTTTATGCTGCTATCTGGGCACTTGTATCACCTCAACCATACAGGCATATTGGAATATTGTACTCCTGAAGAAGAGCAACAGGAATATCTGAAAAGAGCTCATTGTTGGAACCCTTGTACTCATGCTTCCAGAGTAGTCACCCTAAGTAATCTCAATAGGATGGGGGTACATTGGCCTAATAAGATTCAAGATGTAACAAAATACATTGCTAATTGCCGGGAATGTCAATCATTGCAAGATTCAGAATTTATAACTCTATATTGGTTTCAGAAAAATCCAGATTGGAGTGAAAATATTATTGAGGAGTTGAAAAGGAAGAAGAAAGGAAAACAAGTAATAGATGGTGCAGATTCAAGTGATCTCTAAAGAATATCAAGTGATCTCTAAAGAATATCAATTGATAGGAGAACAATTGTATAAGAGAGGGATGGATGGTTATTTAAGAATTTGTGTTCCTGAAGATAAATATCTGGAAATGTTGGAAATGGCACATTCTGGAGTGACAGGAGGACATTTCTCAAGTGATAGAACTGCTAAACTTATATTCTATTCTAGCTTTTGGTGGCCAACCCTATTCCCTGATGCAAGAACATATGTAAAAAGATGTGACATTTGTCAAAGGGTGAGTCAACCAAATAAAAGAGACAATATGCCATTAGTTCCATTAATTTCAGCCAGAGCATTTAGTAAATGGGGGTTGGATTTCATTGGACCCATACACCCTCCAACAAGACAATCCCATGCTGAATACATACTAGTAGCAACAGATTACCTGACAAAATGGACTGAGGCCAAAGCTACAAAAAGAAATGATGCTCATACTACTGCCAGATTTCTCTATGAAAATATCATCACCAGGTTTGGACTTCCAATTGAACTGGTAAGTGATAGGGGGACTCATTTTTTGAACCAAATCATAGAAAACATAACTGAATATTTCATGATTAGTCATAGAAAGTCAGCCCCATATCACCCACAGGCCAATGGGTTAGCAGAAAGTACTAATAAAGTACTTTGTACTGTACTGTCAAAATTAGTCAACACAAATAGGAATGATTGGGACTTACAACTTAATCATGTTCTATGGGCTTATAGAGTGGCATACAAAACTGCATTAGGAACTACTCCATTTAATTTGGTATATGGGCAAAATGCAGTTTTACCTATGGAATTCCTCATTCCAACATTAAAAGTGGGTAGTCACTACAAATGGACTGGACATGAATTATCTGAGAGAGTAATAGAATTGGAAAAACTAGGAGCTTCTAGACTCCAAGCAATTATGAGTATATATACAGACAAGAAAAGACAAAAAGCTTATCATGATGTTCACATAAAAGAAAAAGATCTACAAGAAGGAGATCTAGTTCTGGCTTACATAATCAAGGAACATCAGAAAAAGTTTTAGAAAAAAGGACATGGGCCCTATATTATACATCAGATAAGTAACAGTGGAGCTATCCAATTAGCTAACATAGATGGAGAGATCATGCCGAATTTCATAAGTGGATGTTTATTGAGTAATGAAGAACAGGAAGATCAACAGGATGTTGATGACCTAGACTTGGAAGGATTTACTTTTCCATTGAAAGACACACAGACATTACCAATACAAACACTAAATGATCAAGCTTCATTTAATCAAAACCAGCAAAAAAGTGAAAAAACAAAAAAGGTTGAAGGGAGAGAAGCAAGGTGGCAACTATGGAAAAATCTGAAGCATCAAAGCATTAGAACAAGAAGGATATGGAAACAAAGCATATCCAAGGCCTGTTCATTTAATCAAAACCAGCAAAAAAGTGAAAAAGCAAAAAAGGGTGAAGGGACAGAAGCAAGGTGGAAACTATGGCATAATCTGAAGCATCAAAGCATTAGAACAAGAAGGATATGGAAACAAAGCATACCCAAGGCCTGTTCATCAAAACAAATTCCCAGGACAAAATGGATATGGAGGCCAAAACATTCTAAAAACTGCTTATCAGAAGGAGATGGATTTTTTCCTGAGACAGGGGCAACTAGGGTTAAATATTATTGGGTAAAAAAGTCAGAGTTGATTCAATGGAAAAAGACCATCTATATTTGATCTGGATTAAGAATTTGTTTTTCAGAAACAGATCAGAATGTTATGGAAAAGAAAATCATAACATATTGGGAATTAGGACAAAATCTTTTACCTTATCCTTTTTCTAAGAAGAGAATTAGGAGGGGAAGAAAAGGAATAGAAGAAATTATTATTAAAAAAAAAAGAGAGAAAAAAAGAGAAAAGAAATAGAAGAAATTATTATTAAAAAAGGAAAAAAAAGAGAAACAAAAGAAAAAAAAGAGAAAAGAAAGAAAGAGAAAGATTATCTATTTTCCTTTTATAAGTTAAATAGCACAAAGCAAGATATAGGAAGAAGGGTAGCAGGTCTCTATTTATTATTTGGCATTTTCTATTTTATTTTTTATGATTTTTTATTTTTATTTTTTAATTTTCTAAACATCTTCTTCTTGGATAAGAGCTGTCAGAGGAGGGGAGTGCACTAGACATCTTGCTACACATGTAACGATCACTTTCATTGAGTTTTTTTTTGAAGAAGTCAGAATTTAATTGAAAGATTATTTTTATTCTTCTTTCATTTCATCTCAAAATAAACATCATTCTTGATTCTTTGAAACTCATGTGGGTGGAGTTTTTTCTTTTGTGTGATGTTATATTTTCTCCAGAATGGTAAATGCAAAGGAGTTACCAATTCATGATTTCAAAGCAAAATCAGTCACTCTGTCTAGAGGACACTAGTTCTTGGACAGTGAGGCTGTGGTAGAGAAGGTGGACCTAGAGTCTGATGAGGAGCAAGAGATTCCAGAAGCAGAAAAGGTGGTTAAGGAGCTCAAAGAAACCCTGAGTATCATTGGCCAGCATATATTCACAGTGGGAGTAGGGGGTTACAAATATACTATGCTGTGTCAAGAGTTCTACAGATTTCAAAGAGTAGCGGTCAATCAGAAAATATGGAAGGCAGTAGGGTTACACAAACTGTTGGAGGAACCCATATTTTTCATAGACTTCAAAAGAGTGGCACAGGTAATGAACAACTTGTTGGAAGTGGGAAAAGGAAATGAGGCATATTTCCGATGTAAAGTCAAGAACAAAGATAACCAAGAGGTGAATATCACTATAAAAGGAGAGCATATCAGAGTAGCTCTACAATTTTACCCAATGGGAACCAAGCTTGATAATAGCTTTGTGAAAAAGAATAAAGAAACATATACACGATACTCTAAATTTCCTGATTTTAAGGGAAAAGAGAATGAGGAGTATGCCATCAGGATGTTTCTGCAATACTTTTGCTTCCCAAAACTACCAAGGTATACCATGCCACACAAACCGGTTACACTAATTATGTTCAACAATAAGGACAGAACTAAACCCTTTGGTGTAATGGATGTAACCCCATACATACATGAACAACTGAAAGAAGCAGCTAAACATTGGGAGCAGAAAAAGTATATGAATGGAGCTTAGTTTTTAACCAGGATTATATATCATGTACTGGGAATGGAAGATCAGTTGAAGCTAGCTCCAGAAGCACAATATTTCAGAAGTCTAATGACAGGAATCAAGAGTCCTCCCACGAAGATGTCTGTGAGAGAAGTAGAAGGACAAACCAGCATGAGGGGAGCAGAAAGGAAAAGAAAGGGAATATCTGAGGAAGTTGTTCCTGTAAAGAAGAGGAGGTTGGATCCAAGAAAAGTGGAATTGGAGTAGGTTGAACCAACCAAAGAAGAACATGAAGCTGCTGAGAAGCAGGTGCACTCTTCAAATGATCCTCACCCACCTCAGACACGTAAAGAGGAGTTATATACCTACTTAACTCAAAGTAATAATAAAAGAGCAGTATATTAAGCTCAATATCAAAAGATGCTGGAGGATTACACTTGCAAAGCAACAGATTGGGTTCAAGAGGAAGTAGAACATTATGAAGAACTGCATGATCAGATGATGGCAGCTGAGACAGAGGAAGTATTTGTTAAAAAGGATGTGGAGCTATTAGCATACTTCAAGGAGCTACAAGGACCTCCCGACAAGAACTACAATTGTAATAAAGAAGAAGGTTCAGAAGAAACCCGTACAGAAGAAGAAGCTAACCAAGAAAGGTAAAGGGAAATCAGTGGTTGAATCTGTAACTATAAAAGAGACAAAAGAAGTGACAGTAGGAGAAAAGCACAAGGAATCTACTGTTGTGGAAGAATCAAAACTGGAAAAATCAAGCATAGCAGGCTCTTCACAATTATCTTCAGACTCTGAAAGTGATATTGAAAAATTTTTTATTGAAAAGTTTGAATTTATCAGTGCCTAGTACACCCAATGTGATAACACAGGCCACTGAAAAAAATAAAACACCAAAAGACATGAGTGAGAAGACAGAGGGAAAGCAAGTCCAGGAAGAAGCAGCAAAACAACTTAGTCCTGAAGAGGAAAGAAGGATGATGAAAGGTAAAGCAGTGATGATGGAAGAGGAGGGTGAAGTGAGAAAAGAGTTCAGCTGTGGGTTAGCGCATTCAGGATTGAAGTCAACATGGACAAAACCTTCACAACAAACCTATTTCAAATTAGATGAAGGGAAAGTAGAAGCAGAAGAAAGAGTACAGATATGCAGTTCAGCCAATAAACAGAAAGATACAGATCAAATTTAGAAAACAGAGGAAATAGTGGAAAAGAAAAATGCTCAAGAAGTAAAAGAAGGAGTTACAGACAAGGAGATCAACCAAAGCATAGAAGACATATTATATGACTTGAATCATAATGAGGAGTTTACAATCACAAAAGATCAAGGACAAGAGGAAGAGCTGGATTTCATGGATATAGATGAGCAAGAGGAAGGACAGAAAGCATAGACAAGTAATGATCAGATAAAGTTTACTGAGGAAACTGAATCAACCCTAATTCAGGAAAAGGAAGTACAGGTAAAAGAAAGACAATTCTTTAAAGAGGAACAACAAGTGATGGAGAAAAAGAAGGCAGAAGAAACAAAGACAACTAAAGATATATCAGAACAGGACAAGAAGGATGATCAGATATTGGAATATGAAGAAGAGGTTGCAGTTCAAGGAAAAATGGAAGTATATAAAAGCCATGAAGAACAAAAGACTCAGGTCATAGAGTATGAGGAAGTAGATGAAGAAGAGAATGAGTGTAAAGAAAACAAGCAAATAAAAGTTAAACAAATAGAAATAGAAGCTGGGTTGGAAAGAATACCTAAAAATATAAGATCTGCTTGCCAAATCATTATGAGCAACATAGAGCAGTTCAGACCAGCAAGCAGAAATATGATTATATCAGGTATGGTAGCTGAATCTGAGTTTGAAAAAGGTAATAGTATCATTAAGGAGCACCAGAGAGAAAATGAACAATTGACAGAACAATTGAGGATTGTAAAGGAGAAAAATGAGGAATTAACATATAGGATAATTGCTTTGGAGGAATTAGAGGTACAGCAACAAAATAAAATCCAATATCTTGAAGAGAAGTGTGCAAAACAAACAGAGCAGAGTAGTAAACTGGAGATGGAGCTAAAGAAAATTGAAGGCAGATACAAAACTTTACAAAGTTCATATCAAATCATGGTCAAAGCAAATGAGGAGATCAACAAACTATTAATGGAAGAAGGCTAGTTGAAAGAAGAAAGCAAAACTGTTCAGGTGACACAAGAAGAGAAGGAAGATTTGCACAAAGAAATCATGAGATTGCAAACAGAGTTGAAAGAAGCCAAGGAGCTGGAGAAACATGCTAGTACACATGCTGCTACCTCAATGAGGAGTTACATTAAATTACATATGGACATAGAGAAAGAAAGGAGTGATTGACAGTTAAGCATAGAAAAGGAAAGAAGTAATTGGATAGCAGAAAGAGAGATATGGGCATCTAAAAATAGAAGTTTGATGATAACCATAGAAGAGCTACAGAAAAAGCTGGAAAAGCCACAAGCTCAGGAGGAAGAACAGATAGAGACTACATATACAGAAGATTATGAAGTAGGAAATGATGACAGAACTCAACATGGCAGTGGACCAGAAAATAAACAACCAGAAGATGAGTATTCAGAGGAATTTGTCCAGAAACTGTTAACAAACATAGAATCCAGAATGGATTTCATTAGAAAAATGCATGATGAATATGAGGACCAGATTGTTACATTTGCTTTAAATAAAGGGATAAATCCTGATCAACATCATTGGGCTGCCGATGGACTAGGCATACCCTTGTGCATGATCATGGAAAGCATTAAAAACTATCAGTTGGCCAGGGTTGGATTACCTCCAAATAAGTATTTAGAATATGAGGAAGATATCAATGTGACCAAAGAGTTATTTGAGAAAGCTAATCCCAAATGGAGGAATAGATGGTTGGATGCAAATAAAGAGTGCAAGAAAATATGGAAGGAAGCACCTATTCAGCTGAAGATTAATCCAGCATACTGCCCAGTAGCAACGAGAAGAGAGTGGACAGTTTTCTGGGAAAGAAGGAATGAAGGACAAATTCCATCCAAATGGTTAAACTTTCCAAAGATAGCAGGTCCAAAGGCAAGAACATGGCCTACAAAAAAGTATATGGTGGATACAGCTGAATCTGTCATAACCACATACAAGGATGTTAATGACCAAGCATGTATTTTACTAATCAGAGTAATGTTAGACGGCCGCCGGAGTAGGACAAATGTATGCCGGATGTAACGGAGTTCCTTGAATTACGCGCAAAAGTTAGTACGCGCACTTTGTAAATATATATAAAGCAATGTAAGGAGAATGCTCGAGAGAGACGTCTTTTTCTAGAATTGCCAGATTGTTCGCCTAATTTTTTGTCAGAGTACTGTTTACACTGTTGTGGAGTTCTGAGTATTGTGAATATTGAATTTTGTATCGTATACTCGCATTGAAATTCACCATAACGTGTGATTCACTAACACATTGTGTATCTGAGTACTGTTATCGTGTTGTACTACTGCGTATTCTTCAGTTATTGAAGTACCCTGAGTCAGTTTAAGTAAGTTATCTGGCTATGTGAATCGAATAAGTAATATGTTGCCCTGTCGGAGTAAGTTCTGTGTGTTTCTATCAGACTCATTGCATTCGATGTAATAACTGTGACCCCGAATATGAGTACGAACTAGTATCTTCGGTAACGTGGACTTTTGAGATCACTAGCAAGTATGATGACGAATGAATCTGTCAGCTATAGTTTTTACTTTGGTTGATTTACGGTATAATAGCGAATCTGTAGAATGGACTATCGCTCTGTTCCAATAGCGGAATAGTATGAAGAAATTTGATTTGCAGGCGTAAAGAAACCCAATATTGTCTAGTTACCACAAGTAATTAAGCTAAGACATGTATTATCGTTTTGATGTTGTGATTAAGAATTGGGAAAAGAGTACAGGGCCTCTGTCTAACAGACCCCTACCACTCCCAAGAACCCACTTGGTCTGACAACGTCTTTCGGTAATAGAAAGTTTAATACAGTTTACAGTGAATCACTATTTACGTTTAATATTTGTTCGGTAACGATTTCGGCTAGTTATTAACACAGCATAACTGTGTAACATTTAACACTTGGCGCCGTCTGTGGGAAGGTGGCATCAAAATTACCAGTCATCTGTCAGAATTAGATTATTGGCAGTAGCAACAGAATCAGATTGTTGCAAACTGTCCCGTTAGTAATACTACGTGAATAGTACAAAAGATGATACATGCCGGTTACTCGATCCGGTGAAACGTATCCCAAGAACCATCAGTCTGGAGTACTAAAGCCAACTTTGGGAGGTAGAAGTACAACTAGGACTGACCTAGTTGTCAAGAAAGTTAAGAACGTTAAAACTGATTCCGGTCATAGTCCGGTGGAACCTGTTACGCCTCTGGTAGATTCCGGTACTATTTCGGCACAGTCTATCAAAGATATAGTAATTCCAGAACCTACCAATACGCAGTTGGAATCTAGTTTAACACTCCTGGAAAAAGATTCAGATTCATCTATGATTAGAAACACTTTAGTCAAAGAAATCGGCGAAGGCGAAAAAACGCCGAATTCGGGCACAAATTCGGTTCATTCTAGTGAAATTTTGGTAAGAGAATCACAGTTTTTCGGTGACGATTTAGCATTTTCTGCTGAATCTTCAGCCCATTTGCCGTGCTTGGAAGCAAGTTCCCGTACAGTGGACATCAAGGAGGAAGGAAGGCTGTTCGAAACAGAAATTCGAAGCATATTAGACAAGATAATCACACCGAAAAGTGCGTCATCCGACTATACAGATTCCGGTAGTTCAGAAGGAAAGTATAACACGCTCACGATGAACGGACAACAACAGTTATGTCCACCTAGGCCACCTCCAACGGGAGTGACGTACACGAAGTTTGGTGGATTTCCAGGAGATGATCCGGATGCTCATGTGCGTATGTTCGAGATAAGTTATGCAGTTCTCAACCATCCACAGGATCATGCCTACAAAGCCATTGTTTTCCAATCTACACTTGTCAATGAAGCAGCTAGATGGCTTACAGAATATGATATTAATCATTTCGGCACCTACGAAGCAGTACGAGATGCTTTTCTGCAGCGATTCAGGCTAAAAAAGAATCCAACAGAAATTTTTGATTATCTGCAGAATAACAGACAGAAACCAAATCAAACTGTACAGGAGTATGCTACTCTCTTCAGAACACACTTAAGGCAGCTACCACCTGTTGGTGCATGCCAATCATCAATTGAAGGTTTATGAAGAAATGAAGTCAAGAAATTAAGAAGAGAACAAATTCAGAAGTTTGAAGGAAGGACATACTCAGAAATTCAAAGCTATGTACACATATGTACATTAGTTCAGATATAGGTTACTCACACTTTTGATTAGTCATAAGTTTGTACATATTTGCCTATAAATGTTTTGGAAAAAGTCGGGCATGTAGAATAGAGAATAGGAAGAGAGAAATCAGATGTAGAAAGTGTCACTGGACACATGAAAAGTTAGTTGAGTTACTTCTTCAAACAGTTGTAACTTTTCTGAGTAATCAAGAAAATCTTGCGCCCGATGTTTTGGTGTCTGCTGCTTCTGTAGTTAATCTTTTGAGAAATCCTTCTGAACATATCTAAGTTCATAGTTAATCAATCTATGGCTAGAATTTGAGAGTCTAATTGTCATCAGGTTAAGAGAATTTTGCATAGGAACATTCATATGTGATGATGTTTTGAGAGTCGACAAAACTGGCACAGATTTCATGTTCAGAGAAATGAAGATTGCTCAATGCATAGTGTAAAGTTTTACACAAGTGAGGGCTCAAAATCTAAGTTGAAAGATAAGCCATCTATGACTAAAAGATCTTGATCAAACAGGTTCGACATTGGGAGAACTATAGCTAAGAAGTTACAGGTGTCAAAGTCGCTACTGCAGAGAAGGTGTTCTACACATAGGTAAATTGTTTGTATGATTTCTCATAGTATACTGAATCATTTGCAGAGATTTAAGTTGGAGAAGGTGCACAACCTTAAGGTGAAGCATTGTGCAAAGTTTTATTAAAAACTTTACAGGATTGATTAGTCAATGAGTGATTAATCTGTAGCAGACTTTTCAGAGAAGTGATTTCTTCAGAGTTAGTCAATTTCTTGGGAATGTGTTAGTGGATTTCCAAAATTATGTGGAGTCTAAAGTTATTCTTGGTCTAGAGGTGGTCTAATACCAAGGATAGCTTGTTCTTTTGGAGATTAACACTCTCCATCAGTGGTATCAGAGCAGGTTGTGTCAAAATTAAGGAAGGGAAGACTCCGACTGCTGCAGATATACAAATTCTACATCTTGAAGGTTCAGAAGGATAAAGTGTTGAAGAAAGATTGAAGGGAGACACGCAAAGATTATCAAAAGGATCAGAAGAAGCAACACTCGAAGTTAAGGTACATTTATTTCTTGTAAAGTCTAAAGATTTGAGACTACAGGTGAAGCAAGGATGGGAGATAGTCTCCAAATTGAAAAGTTGGATAGAGAGAACTATCCAGCTTGGTCTATGAGAATGGAAGCTCATCTGATGAGCAAAGATTTGATAGCATACATTACAGGTGAAGAAGAGAAGCCTCAGTTCAGAGATCCTAGTGTTCCAACTAGGGAAGAATTGTCAGATTTAAAGAATTGGATGAAGAAGGATGCTCAAGCAAGGAGCATAATTTACATGGCAGTCAATGACTATTTGCTTCCTCACATTAGAGGACTTGAAAGTGCAAGTGACATTTGGAATGCTTTGGAAGAGCATTTCCAAAACACAACCAAATCAAGGAAGGCTTCACTATGGGCAGAATTTACTACTTTCAAAAAGAAGGCATCACAATCAATCTCTGATTATGTGACAAAGATGAAGGACATTGCAGATTCTTTAGGTGCAGTGGATGAAGATATTGAAGAAGATAAATTGGTAAGACAAATTCTCAGAGGGCTAAGAGGAGATGAGAAGTGGAAGCCTTTTATTTTATCTACAGAACTTTCATTAGATCACTTTACTCCTGATTTGAATCAACTGTTAGGTCATATGCTAACTTTTGAGAATGATATCAAAGGAGATGTTGATAAGAGTGCAGGTCATGCAATGTACTCTAAAGACAAGAAGAAAGCTAACAAAGGAAAGCAACAATCAGGTGAAGAAGAAGGTACTTCAAACCAAGCAAATTTCATAAGAGGAAAAGGAAACGACAGAAGTAGAGGAAGAGGCAGAAACAACAAAGATAATGCAAGAGCTTGTTGGATATGTGGTAAGACCAATCATCTATCTCATGATTGTTGGCACAATAATTAGAACAATGGTAATTATCAGAACTTTAATCAAAGAGCAAGAGGTGGTAGATTTTAGAGAGGAAACTTCAGAGGTAGAGGTGGTAGGAATTTTTTTGGAAGAGGTGGAGGAAGAAGCTTCCAAAATCAATCCTATAATAACACCTACTACAACTATGCATCATATCAGAAGGAGGATTCGACTCTCATTATGAATGCAACATATGAAACCTCACATGAGGACATGAGAGTGTTCTACATTGATTCAGGATGTAGTAATCATTTAAGTGGAAATATTGCTTTGATGACTGATCTAGATCATAATGCAATTAACCATACAGTTCAGACAGGTGATAATACAAAGCATAAAGTAAAGTCAATTGGTTCAGTCAAAGCTAAAGATGGGAGCACTCTTCTGAGTAAGGTTCTTTATGTTCCCACAATTCCAAAGAATTTGATCAGTGTAGGTCAAATTGTGGAAAAAGGATATGAGGTAAGGTTCACCAATGATGGAGTCTATGTTGAAGACCCTAGTCAAGGGTATAAACAGGTTGTTACAGGAAAGAAAGAAGGAAGGCTCTTCACATTGAAGGTACAAGGAAATGTTGGACATGCTATGTTCACATATGGAGAGCAGAAGATATCTGAATTGGATCTTTGGCATAAAAGACTTGGACACTTCAATGAAAGAGGTATCAAAGACATGATTAATAATGATTCAGTGCTTGGGTTGTCTAACATTGCAGGTCAACACATGACATATAGATGTGAGGCATGTCAATTAGGTAAGGCTCATAGGCAATCCTATTCCAAGCATGGGTTTATGTATTCAGAAAGACTTGAGTTGGTGCATACAGATGTGTGGGGTCCTTCAAAGGACTTTAGTATAAATGGTTCAAGATATTATGTCATATATGTTGATGATGCTACCAGATGGATTACAATTTATGTGATTAAAGAAAAATTAGAAGTGTTTAATACATTTAAACACTATCATGCATATGCAGAAAGAATTACAGGTCAAAAATTGAAGAGACTAAGGTCAGATGGAGGGGGAGAGTATTTTTCAAATGAATTCAATGATTACTTGTGGAATGAAGGTATAAAGAGAGAAGTTACTTGCAGGTACTCTCCTCAACAAAATGGGGTAGCAGAAAGAAGAAACAGGACACTTGTTGAATTTGCAAGGTCCATGATGAAAGAGAAGAATTGCCCAAATTATTTGTGGGCTGAAGCTGTTAATACAGCTACATATTTGGTTAATAGATTGCCTTGTAAAGCTTTGCAAGGTATGACACCATATGAAGCTTGGTGGGGTAAGAGACCTACCTTGGATCATTGCAGAATATTTGGATGCTTGGCATATGCATATGTGCCATCTCAATTGAGGCATAAGTTGGAGCCTAAGGCAGAAAAGTATGTATTCATTGGTTATGATGATAAGCAAATGGGATACAGGTTGTGGAGTCCATCCACAAAGCAATTCCTTGTATCCAAGGATGTTACATTTGATGAGCAAGGTACTTGGTATGCAGGTAAATATAATGTACATACAGATGTTGAAGAAGTAGTGGATGAAAGGAAAGGTAAAGCAAAGATTCAATTACTTGATGAAAATGAGAATAATGAAGTACAGGTTGAAGTTGAAGAGAGGCCAAGGTTTGATCCAGAATGTGATGAACCAGAGACTTCAAAAAGTGCAGAAGTTAGGAGGTCATCTAGGCACAAATGGCAACCTACAAGGTATAGCTATGACACCTCATTCTTGACTACTAAAGATTATGCTTATTTGGTAAAAGTAGATGAAGATCCATCTACATATGATGAAGCCAAAGGCAAGAGAAATTGGGAAGAAGCCATGCAAGAGGAGTATGATGCATTGATAGAGAATCAGACTTGGGACCTGGTTCCTAAACCAAATAGCCAGAAAATTATTAGATGTAAGTGGGTTTACAAAACAAAAAGATTTGCAGATGGAAGTGTGTCTAGGTACAAAGCTAGACTTGTTGTAAAAGGGTATGCACAAACATATGGAGTGGACTATGATGAGACTTATAGTCCTGTGGCAAAGATGACAACCATCAGAACTCTCATAGCAATTGCTGCTTGTAAAGGTTGGAAGCTATCTCAATTAGATGTTAAAAATGCTTTTTTGAATGGTTACATTTCAGATGAAGTTTACATGGAGCAACCAGATGGGTTCAAAGATCAAGTGAGTCCAAATTATGTGTGTAAGCTCAAGAGAGCTTTGTATGGATTAAAGCAGGCCCCAAGGGCATGGAATTATAGACTTGTAAAGTTCTTGAATGATCTTGGATTTCAAGCATCAAAGGCAGATAGTAGCTTGCTAGTCAAAGCAAGTGAAGATGGATTCATTTATGTTTGTATTTATGTTGATGACATAATACTTACAGGAACAGATGATAATGGAATACAAATGATCAAGAAGCAGATGGAGAAAGAGTTCAAAATCAGTGATTTGGGGAACTTGTCATTCTTCTTAGGATTGGAGATTTTATATACTCAACATGGAGTATATGTGACCCAAGAAAGGTATCTTAAAAATTTGCTAACCAAATTTAAAATGGAAGATTGCAGGGTTGCACCTACACCATTGGAAGTGAACCATAAATTGTCTAGATTTGGAGGAGAAGAATTCAGAGACATGAAGCTCTATCAAAGTTTGGTTGGTAGCTTGATTTATGCTACATTAACAAGGCCTGATTTGTCATATGCAATTGGTGTGCTTTCACAATTCATGCATTGTCCTAGAAAGGAACATTGGATTGCAGGACAAAGAGTACTTAGGTACATCAAGGGTACACTCAGAGAAGGGTTGTACTATGGATTTACCTCTGATACAAGAGTGAAGATATATAGTGATGCAGATTGGGCAGGTAATGTGGATGATAGAAGATCAACACATGGATATTTGTGCTATGTAGGAGACAAATTGATTTCATGGTGTTCTAAGAAGCAACATACAGTTGCTTTGTCATCTACAGAAGCAGAATATAAAGGTATGGTGGAAGCTGCAAAGGAGGTAATATGGCTAAAGACACTTATGAAGGTTTTTGATGTGATTCAAAGTACTCCTATTATTTGTGGAGACAATATGAGTTCTCTATACTTGGCAGCTAATCCTGTGTTTCATGCTAGAACTAAGCATATTGAAATACAGTATCATTTCCTAAGAGAGAAGGTCATTGATAAGGAGATTGAAGTTATACATACTCCTACAAAAGATCAACTTGTAGATATGATGACAAAAAGTCTAGATGGACCAAAGCTATAGAGATTCAAGGATATGGCAGGAATTAAGAAGATAGAGAAGAACCTCAATTAATGATTGAGGGGGAGCTGTTGGTGCATGCCAATCATCAATTGAAGGTTTATGAAGAAATGAAGTCAAGAAATTAAGAAGAGAACAAATTCAGAAGTTTGAAGGAAGGACATACTCAGAAATTCAAAGCTATGTACACATATGTACATTAGTTCAGATATAGGTTACTCACACTTTTGATTAGTCATAAGTTTGTACATATTTGCCTATAAATGTTTTGGAAAAAGTCGGGCATGTAGAATAGAGAATAGGAAGAGAGAAATCAGATGTAGAAAGTGTCATTGGACACATGAAAAGTTACTTGAGTTACTTCTTCAAACAGTTGTAACTTTTCTGAGTAATCAAGAAAATCTTGCACCCGATGTTTTGGTGTCTGCTGCTTCTGTAGTTAATCTTTTGAGAAATCCTTCTGAACATATCTAAGTCCATAGTTAATCAATCTATGGCTAGAATTCGAGAGTCTAATTGTCATCAGGTTAAGAGAATTTTGCATAGGAACATTCATATGTGATGATGTTCTGAGAGTCGACAAAACTGGCGCAGATTTCATGTTCAGAGAAATGAACATTGCTCAATGCATAGTGTAAAGTTTTACACAAGTGAGGGCTCAAAATCTAAGTTGAAAGATAAGCCATCTATGGCTAAAAGATCTTGATCAAACGGGTTTGACATTGGGAGAACTATAGCTAAGAAGTTACAGGTGTCAAAGTCGCTACTGCAGAGAAGGTGTTCTACACATAGGTAAATTGTTTGTATGATTTCTCAGAGTATACTGAATCATTTGCAGAGATTTAAGTTGGAGAAGGTGCGCAACCTTAAGGCAAAGCATTGTGCAAAGTTTTATTAAAAACTTTACAGGATTGATTAGTCAATGAGTGATTAATCTGTAGCAGACTTTTCAGAGAAGTGATTTCTTCACAGTTAGTCAATTTCTTGGGAATGTGTTAGTGGATTTCCAAAATTATGTGGAGTCTAAAGTTATTCTTGGTCTAGAGGTGGTCTAATACCAAGGATAGCTTGTTCTTTTGGAGATTAACACTCTCCATCACCACCGGCCCATGCTAACTTACCAGATGATGTTATCACTCAGTGGTTCATCAATGGCTTAATTCCACAACTTAAGCAGATCATGATCATAAGATGTGTCGGAGCCATGTCACTCGATGCAGTCTTTGCAATGACTCTGCAACTGGAACACAAAGTCGATGGATTTACAGAAGATTTAGAATGGTTAAAAGCAAACAAGAATGTTGCAGAAGATATGACTAGACAGGTATACTGCAACATATGCAAAAATTCCGGACATACCAGTGCCAAGTGCACACTTAATCAAACATTTTGCGCTATCTGCAACATTGCCGGACACACCACCGAAAACTGCGCATACAACGCTAGAGTACAAGGAACACCGACTGTCAATGCAATTATCCAGGAACAAGGACAACCAGCAAATCACTATGTGCCTCCACAAATGAGAAACAACCAGCAGCAAGGATATCGAAATTACCGAGGACAGAGGAATACAATTATAATCCAAACCGCTGGCAAAACGGACCACCACCGGAAAATCCCAATTTACCACCACCATGCTGCCATTTTTGTGGTGAATTTGGACATATTAGGAGATTTTGCAAGGATGCAGTTGAGTATGATCAAAGGAAGAAGGAACGTCAAAATCTAATGGCCAACATGGTAAAACTCACACCGGTAGAGACACAGGCTGCTGTAGTCCAGACCCGTTCCGGTAAACAATTGCAACCGGCAGCAGAAATATTTGAACCAGGGCTACGTGAACAACACAGAATGTATAACAAAGCTAGTCGATGGACCACAACAGAACCACCAGTCTTTCTAGAGCCTATTCTGGTAACCCAGCCCTCATTAACAAAGGAAGAAACGCAACAAAGGGAGTCAGCAGTAGAAACATCATCAGCAACAGATACATTACCAACTGTAGACACCTCCGCATCAGCAAAGGCATCAACTTCAATATCAGTAGAGTCTATCAATCAATCTCAACAGGCCTGGGAAATCTTATCTAAGGCATCTATCACTCTGCCTCTGGGCCAATTACTGGCATTAGTACCGGGAATCAACCGGAACCTGATTCTACTGTCGATCATTCAGTTCCCTTGATTACAGTATGGTATAAGAATCATAAAATTACGCAGGTATTGATTGATGGAGGCTCTGGTGTTAACATTGTGACTGCAGCCTTATGCAAAAGGTTAGGATGGACCGAAATCGAACCAGTTCAACTTTTTGTTAGAATGGAAGATCAATCAAGAGTCCACCCCTTGGGGCTTGTACGAAATGTACCGATCACTTTACAAGGTACGACCTTTAAAATGACCTTTGTAATACTAGATCTGCCGGAATCCATTGTGGATTATAACCTCTTTTTGGCCGTCCTTGGCTGAAGCATGCGAAGGTAGTACAGGATTGGTCTGCACAAGAGCTTACATTTAAAGATGCAAATCATAGATATGTGGTAAAATTAGATGCTATACAACCTTGCGAACTTCACGCTAGACCATATTTTGCTGAACCAGTCCATATGCTAGATGGACTATCAGATGATGAAGAAGAGGAATTTCTGAAGAATAACGCTGACTTAATTTCACTAGGAACTGTTGATCTACAGTCCATTGTAGATAACTAGAACACTTCAATCTGTACAGTAGTACCCATCACCAAAGAAGCTAAGAAGGAAGATATCGTCTCTATCCATGACGATGAATTACAGCCAGTTTTCAAGTCAACAGACGATACAGAGAGACCTCAACAGTTTTATGTCCCTGAAGATCAGCTGACCACGTACAATCTAGGAGATGAAGATCATCCACGTTCTGTAAAGATAAAGCATAATTTACCAGAATTGTTCAAAGCGGATTTGATTCGACTACTTCGCGAATTCTCAGACATCTTTGCATGGGATTACAAAGATATGAAAGGATTAGATCCGCGCATTTATCAGCATAGAGTCATGTTGAAGCCAGAAGCTAAACCAAACAAACAGCCCAACTACCGGATGAATCCCAATTATGCATCATAGGTAAAAGCCGAACTTGATAGATTATTAAAAGTCGGATTCATCGTACCAGTAGAACATGCTGAATGGATTTCACCAATTGTGATTGTGCCAAAGAAAAATAAGCAACTGCGAATCTGTGTAGACTACCGAAAATTAAACGCAGCAACAGTACCGGATCCTTTCCCGATCCCCTTTATGGATACCATGCTTGATAAGGTAGCAGGTCATGAAATGTATTCATTCTTAGATGGATACAGCGGTTACAATGAGGTTAGAATGGCCGAAGAGGATATACCAAAAACTGCATTCATTACCAACTGGGGTGTCTTTGCCTGCACCGTAATGTGGTTCAGATTGAGAAATGCACCAAGCACATTTCAGCAATGTATGCAGGAGATTTTCTCTCCTTATCTCACTTCATTTATGCAAGTATATCTCGATGACTTCTCGATTTTTGGAAAGATGATGGCACATTTGCTTCATCTACGATGCTGTTTTCAAAAGTGCAGAGAGTACAGACTCTGTCTTAACCCAAACAAATCTGTGTTTGCGGTCTCATGTGGCAAATTACTTGGCCACATTGTATCTGCACAAGGTATCCAAGTAGATCCGGATAAAATTTTGGCACTATTAGAAGCTCCGGTGCCAACTTCTCTAAAAGAAGTTATGCGCTTTATAGGCCAAGTACAGTGGCATGGAAGGCAGTTACGGTGGCTTGCTCATTTGGCTATACCACTAAACAAGCTAATCAGCAAAACACCTCGACAATTTGAATGGACCCAGGAATGCCAGATAGCCTTTGATCGTTTAAAGCATTTATTGATAGAGAGTGTTAATCTCCAAAAGAACAACCTACTCTTGAACTTAGAGCACCTCTATATCAAGAGTAAGTCAAAACCTTCACCAATTTAAAAGACCAATGACCAAATATCAAATTCTTGAACAATCTGTGAAGAAGAAGATTACTTGGAAAGTCTGCTGCATATATCTTTCTCATTGACTGAGTAAATGTGTAAAGTTTTTTATGAAACTTTGCACAAGGTGTCGCCTAAAGATTGCGCACCTCCTCCAAGTCAAATCACTCCAAAAGATTCAGTAGATCTTGAGAAATCTACTTCACAAGTTACCTATGTCTAAAGCTGCACTTCTGTGAAGTCGATTTGGACACCTCTAACTTCTTAGCTTTGGTTCTCCCAATGTCAAACCCGTTTGATCAAATCCTTTTAGCTATAGATAGCTTATCTCTCAACTTAGATTTTGAGCTATCGTATGTGTAAAACGTTACACTGTGCACTGAGCACTACTCATTTCATTGAACTCGAAATCTGCTCCTGTTTCAGAAGACTGTGAACATTCTTTACATATGAATGTTCCTACACACAATTCTCTTAACCTGATTACAATTGGAAGCTGAAATTTTGTATAGAGATCAATCTACTCTAGACTTAGACTTGTACAAAAGCATTCCACAGAATTTCTACCACAGAAGGAGAAAACATGAAAACTTCGGGCGCAATTTTTCTGATATTTCTGAAGAAGACTACAAATCTATGAGAGAAAGATCTCAACTAACTTTCATGTGTCCAATGACACTACAACTACTCATTCCTCTATTCCTATCTTCTCATTTCATCTCCTCACGACGTCTTCTTACTCTCTTCTTACAAACCCGACATTTTTCCAAAATATTTATAGGCAAATATGTACAAGTTTATGACTAATCAAAAGTTTGTGATCTATGTCTTCACTAATGTACATATGTAAACATATCATTCATCCTGTGAATGTAACCACCTTCTTTGCTTCAAGACTTGATCTTATCTCCATCCTTTGTCTTCCAAACTTCAATTGGTGATTGATCTGCACCAACAGCTCCCCCTCAATCATCAATTGAGGTTTCTCTTATCTTCTTTATGCCTGCCATATCTTTGAACTTCTATAACTTTGGTCCATCTAAGCTCTTTGTAAGCATATCAGCTATCTGATCTTTTGTTGAAGTATGTATAACTTCAATCTCCTTATCCATCACCTTCTCTCTTAGAAAGTGATACTGTATCTCAATGTGTTTGGTCCTGGCATGAAAAACAGGATTAGCAGCTAGATATAATGAACTCATGTTATCTCCATAAATGATAGGTATGCTCTGTATAGTGTCAAAACTCTTCATGAGAGTCTCAAGCCATATCACTTCTTTTGCAGCTTCAACCATGCCTTTGTACTCTGCTTCTGTAGATGACAAAGCAACTGTATGTTGCTTCTTTGAGCACCAAGAGATTAACTTATCTCCCACATAACACATGTACCCATAAGTTGACCTTCTATCATCTAGATTACCTGCCCAATCTGCATCACTATATATTTTGATATTTGTATCTGATGTAAAACCATAATACACACCCTCTTTGAGTGTACCCTTAATGTATCTCAACACTCTTTGACCTGCAATCCAATGTTCTTTCCTAGGACAATGCATAAATTGAGACAAAACCCCAACTGCATATGATAAATCAGGCCTAGTTAATGTAGCATAGATAAGACTACCAACCAAACTCTGATATTGTTTCATGTCCTTGAACTCTCCACCTCCAAATCTGCTCAATTTGTGATTCACCTCCATTGGAGTAGGTGCTACTCTGCAATCATTCATCTTAAACTTGGTTAACAAATTCTTCAAATACCTTTCTTGAGTCACATACACTCCATGTTGAGTGTATGAAATCTCCATGCGCAAGAAATATGACAAATCTCCCAAGTCACTGATTTTGAACTCTTTCTCCATTTGCTTCTTTAGGCTTTGTATGCCTTTCTCATATGTACCTGTAAGAATTATATCATCAACATATATACATATGTAAATGAACCCATCATCACTTGCTTTGACAAGCAAGCTACTATCTGCTTTAGATACTTGAAATCCAAGTTCGTTTAAGAACTTTACAAGCCTATAATTCCATGCCCTTGGGGCCTGCTTCAAGCCATATAAAGCTCTCTTGAGCTTACACACATAATCTGGATATCTTCCATCTCTGAATCCTTGAGGTTGCTCCATGAAAACATCATCTGAAATATAACCATTCAAAAAAGCATTCTTCACATCTAATTGACACAATTTCCAACCTTTACATGCAGCAATTGCTATGAGTGTTCTGATGGTTGTCATCTTGGCCATTGGACTATAAGTCTCATCATAGTCAATACCATATGTCTGAGCAAACCCTTTCCCAACAAGTCTAGCTTTGTACCTAGACACACTTCCATCTGCAAATCTCTTTGTCTTATAGACCCACTTGCATCCAATGATCTTCTGGCTATTTGGCTTTGGAACCAAATCCCATGTTTGATTCTCCATTAATGCATCATACTCTTCCTGCATAGCTTTCTCCCAAATCTCTTTACCTTTTGCCTCTTCATATGTAGAAGGGTCTTCATCTGCTTTAATCATGTATGCATAATCCTTAGTAGTCAAAAATGAAGTATCATAGCTATACCTTGTAGGTTGCCGTTTGTGCCTTGTAGACCTCCTAAGTTCTCCACTTCTTGAGGTTTCTGGTTCTTCACATTCAGGATCAAATCTTGGTGTTTCTTCAACTTCAACATGCACTTCATGATTCTCTTGTTCATCAAATATCTGAACCTTTGATTTACCTTTCCTTTGACTCACAATTTCTTCATCATATGTATTAATATTGATAGTACCTGCATACCAAGTACTTTGCTCATCAAATGTAACATCTTTTGATACAAGAAATTGTTTTGTGGATGGATTCCACAACCTGTTTCCATCTGCTTATCATCATAACCAATAAACACATATTTCTTAGCTTTAGGTTCCAATTTGTGCCTTAATTGTGATGGCACATATGCATAGGCCAAACATCCAAATACTTTGGAATGGTCTAATGTAGGTCTCTTACCCCACCATGCCTCATATGGTGTCATACCCTGCAAGGCTTTACAAGGTAGCCTATTAACCAAATAAGTAGCTGTATTTACAGCCTCAGCCCACAAATAATTTGGGCAATTTTTCTCCTTCATCATGGATCTTGCAAACTCAACAAGAGTCCTATTCCTCCTTTCTGCTACACCATTTTGTTGAGGAGAATACCTACAAGTAACTTCCCTTTTTATACCTGCATTCCACAAGTAATCACTGAACTCATTAGAGAAATACTCTCCCCCTCCATCTGACCTTAGTCTCTTTAATTTATGCCTGTAATTCTCTCTGCATACATATGATAATGTTTGAAAGTATTGAATACCTCTGACTTATCTTTGATCACATAGATAGTGATCCATCTGGTAGCATCATCAACATAAATCACATAATACCTTGAACCATTGATACTGAAATCCTTTGATGGTCCCCACACATCTGTGTGTACCAACTCAAGTTTCTCTGAATACATAAACCCATGCTTAGAATAGGATTGCTTATGAGCCTTACCTAATTGACATGCCTCACATTTGTATGTCATATGTTGACCTGCAACATTAGGCAATCCAAGCACTAAACCATTATTAATCATGTCTTTAATACCTCTTTCATTGAAATGTCCAAGCCTTTTGTGCCAAAGATCTAACTCAGAGATCTTATGTCCTGCATAGGTGAACAAGGCATGACCAACATTACCTTGAATCTTCAATGTGAACAATCTTCCTTCTTTCTTCCCTGAAACAATTTGTCTATACCCATTGCTAGGGTCTTCCACAAACACTCCTTCATTAGTGAACCTCACTTCATAACCTTTTTCCACAATTTGTCCTACACTTATCAAATTCTTAGGAATTGTAGGAACATACAAGACCTTACTCAATAACGTGTTACCATCCTTGGCCTTCACTGATCCAATTGACTTCACATTGTGCTTTGTATTATCACCTGTTTGAACAACATGATTAGATACCTTATTCTCCAAATCAGTCATCAAGGCTATGTTACCACTCAAGTGATTGCTACACCCTGAGTCAATGTAGAAGACTCTTTGATCTTCACTTTGCCTTTCACAAGTTGCATTCATTATCAATGTTGAATCTTCCTTCTGATCTGAAGCATAATTGTAGTAGGTATTGTTATATTGTTGACTTTGGAATCCTCTACCTGCATTTCTTCCAAAGTAACCCCTACTACCTCTACCTCTAAAATTACCTCTTTGATTTCTGCCACCTCTTCCTCTTGAATTATAGTTCTGATTGTATCCACCATTACTCTGAGTGTTATGCCAACAATCATTTGCTAAATGATTTGTCTTACCACAAATCCAACAAGCTTTGGCTCCATCTTTGTTATTCCTGCCTCTTCCTCTACCTTTGCCACCTCTTCCTCTTGAATTATAGTTCTGATTGTATCCACCATTACTCTGAGTGTTATGCCAACAATCATTTGCTAAATGATTTGTCTTACCACAAATCCAACAAGCTTTGGCTCCATCTTTGTTATTCCTGCCTCTTCCTCTACCTTTGCCACCTCCTCTTCCTCTTAGAAAGTTGGCTTGACTAGTTGTGCCTTCTTCTTCATTTGCTTGTTGCTTTCCTTTGTTAGTTTTCTTCTTGTCTTTAGAGTACATTGCATGACCTGCACTCTTGTCACTATCTCCTTTGACATCATTCTCAAAAGTTCGCATATGTCCTAACAATTGATTCAAATCAGGATTGAAATGATCCAATGAAAGTTCTGTAGACAAAATAAAAGGCTTCCACTTCTCATCACCTCTTAGTCCTGTGAGAATTTGCCTTACCAATTTATCTTCTTCAATGTCTTCATCCACTGCTCCTAATGCATCTGCAATGTCCTTCATCTTTGTCACATAATCAGATATTGATTGTGAAGCCTTCTTCTTGAAAGTAGTAAATTCTGCCCATAAGGATGCTTTTCTTGACTTTCTAGTGTTTTGGAAATGCTCCTCCAAAGCATTCCATATTTCACTTGCACTTTCAAGACATCTAATATGAGGTAGCAAGTAGTCATTGACAACCATGTAGATTATGCTCCTAGCTTGAGCATCTCTTTTCATCCAATTCTTCAAATCTGATAATTCTTCCCTAGTTGGAACACTAGGATCTCTGAATTGTGGCTTTTCTTCTTCATCTGTAATGTAAGCTATTAAATCTTTGCTCATTAGATGAGCTTCCATCCTCATTGACCATGCAGGATAGTTTTCTCTATCCAATTTCTCTATCTGAAGAGAATCTCCCGTCCTTCCTTCACCTGTATTAACAGATCTTTAAACTTTATGAGGAATCAATGTACCTTGACTTCAAATATTACTCCTTCTGATCCTTTTGGCAACTTCAATGTGTCTTCCTTCAAGCTTTTTTTTCAATCTTTATCCTTTTGATCTTCCAAGATGTAAAGTTTGTATGTCTGCAGCAATTGGAGTCTCCTTTTCCTCGATTCTGATGCTTCCTGCTCTGATACCACTGATGGAGAGTGTTAATCTCCAAAAGAACAACCTACTCTTGAACTTAGAGCACCTCTATATCAAGAGTAAGTCAAAACCTTCACCAATTTAAAAGATCAATGACCAAATATCAAATTCTTGAACAATCTGTGAAGAAGAAGATTACTTGGAAAGTCTGCTGCATATATCTTTCTCATTGACTGAGTAAATGTGTAAAGTTTTTTATGAAACTTTGCACAAGGTGTCCCCTAAAGATTGCGCACCTTCTCCAAGTCAAATCACTCCAAAAGATTCAGTAGATCTTGAGAAATCTACTTCACAAGTTACCTATGTCTAAATCTGCACTTCTGAGAAGTGGATTTGGACACCTCTAACTTCTTAGCTTTGGTTCTCCCAATATCGAACCCGTTTGATCAAATCCTTTTAGCTATAGATAGCTTATCTCTCAACTTAGATTTTGAGCTATCATATGTGTAAAACTTTACACTGTGCACTGAGCACTACTCATTTCATTGAACTCAAAATCTGTGCCTGTTTCAGAAGACTGTGAACATTCTTTACATATGAATGTTCCTACACACAATTCTCTTAATCTGATTACAATTGGAAGCTGAAATTTTGTACAGAGATCAATCTACTCTAGACTTAGACTTGTACAAAAGCATTCCACAGAATTTCTACCACAGAAGGAGAAAACATGAAAACTTCGGGCGCAATTTTTTTGATATTTCTGAAGAAGACTACAAATCTATGAGAGAAAGATCTCAACTAACTTTCATGTGTCCAATGACACTACAACTACTCATTCCTCTATTCCTATCTTCTCATTTCATCTCCTCACGACATCTTCTTACTCTCTTCTTACAAACCCGACATTTTTCCAAAATATTTATAGGCAAATATGTACAAGTTTATGACTGATCAAAAGTTTAAGTGATCTATGTCTTCACTAATGTACATATGTGTACATATCATTCATCCTGTGAATGTAACCACCTTCTTTGCTTCACGACTTGATCTTATCTCCATCCTTTGTCTTCCAAACTTCAATTGGTGATTGGTCTGCACCAACATTTATTAACACAAGTTCCTATCTTACAACCGCTGGACTGGGATCACCCATTTCATATATTTGTTGATGCTTCAGATATAGCAATAGGAAGTGTATTGATGCAACAAATTGATAAATGGTTCAGACCAGTGTATTATGCAAGTCGAAGATTAGCACCTACTGAGAAAAATTACTCTGTAACAGAAAGAGAATGTCTAGGGCTAATATATTCGGTCAAGAAATTCAAACATTACTTGTTAGGCCGTAAATTCACATTCCATGTAGATCACACTGCACTTGTCTATCTAGTTTGGCAGCAGCATCTAGGTGGTCGATTAGCGCGATGGGTCTTACTCTTGCAGGAATTTGATTACGAAGTCATTCACCAGCCAGGCAGTTCACATGCCTTAGTAGATTTTTTATCCGGCTTAGATTCCGGTGAAGCTCCGGTGGGTATAGATGACACGACACCCGCGATTTATGTATCAGAACCAATTAATGAAGAATCTGCAGACCTACCTATCCCATTTTCATATTATGATCAGATCTTGACCTTTCTCACTGATGGTTGCCTTCCATCTCAGACTTCTAGAGCAGTATGCAGGAAAATTGTAGTCTTTAGCCGCCGATTTCGGTTAATTGCTGGAGAACTATATTATGTAGATCACACCGAAATCCTACTTCGATGTATTCCACCACATGAAGTTAACTCAGTTATCACTTTGGCTCACTCGATTCCTTCCGGTGGCCACTTTGCTGCAGATCTAACTCACCGGAAGATTCTGCAGAGTGGTCTCTGGTGGCCAACAATGTACAGAGATATATTACAGTTTGTCAAACAATGTGATACTTGTCAAAGATCGGGTCAGCCTTTGCAACGTCATTTTTTTCCTTTACAACCCATCTTACCAATAGAACCTTTCCAGAAGTGGGGACTAGATTTTATCGGTCCAATTACACCGCCAGCAGTCTTCAGTAACAACCGTTACATACTGACATGTACAGACTATGGAACCAGATGGGCAGAAGCCTGGGCTTTACGGTCTGCTACAGCAGTTATGGTAGCAAAGTGTCTGCTAACCGATGTCTTTCCACGTTTTGGCTTACCACTAGAAATTGTCTCAGATCAAGGCTCTCATTTTGTAAACAATTTAATGAAGGCACTTACACAGTCATTCCAGGTTACACATAAATTTAGTTCTCCTTATTATCCTCGTGCCAATGGATTGGCCGAAAGTACAAACAAATCTCTGCTGAATATCCTTCGCAAATTGATCATGGAATCACCGGAAAGATGGGATCAACTGCTACCTGCAGTATTATGGGCATACCGGACTACCTACAAGGTAACAATAGGATTGACACCTTTCAAATTAGCTTATGGCCTAGAAGCAATAGCACCAATGGAGATAGTTATACCCAGTTTACGAGTAGCCATTACCCAGAAATTACTACCGGAAGACTCACTGTCATTTCGGATGGATACTCTCAGAGAGTTAGATGAGCATCGATGGCTCAGTTTCTTAACTATGCATGAAGTTCAACTAAGACAGGCAAGGACGCACGATCGAAACCTGAAAACTCCAGTGTTTTCGGTAGGACAACTTGTACTTTTCTATAACGCAAAGTCAAATAGATCCGCAGACAAATTCAAATTACGGTGGTTCGGCCCTTACAAGATCGCAGAGCAAATCGGTCCAGCAACTTTTCGGTTGACTACGTTGACCGGAAATCCACTTCCAAAAGTAATCAACGGATCGAAGTTGCGGCCGTATCAAAGCGCTACTAGTCCGCATTAAATCATTCGGCGGTGGACCGCATTTTTTTACTTTTCATTCTGTTCTTTCTCTTCTTTTTTAATAGCCGTGTTTTGTCATAAGCCGCCCTCCTTACCAATTACTCAAGTATGCATGCCAAATTAAAAGCAATATCATTCCAGCACCGCACAATGATAACCATCACATCCTACCCCCCCCCCCCCCCCCCGCTGTAATGTCTGTACTTAAGCTCTTTGGTTGCGCCGAAAAATGCTATTGTGTTCTTGTGATTGTAATTGTGTGTTCTGTGTTCTGTGTATCCGTGTGCTGTGTTCTGTGTATTCGTGTTCGCAATGGAAGCGTTGGCAAACTACACAGTCTTCTGTGATGGTATCCCTACCGAGGTAGGAGAATACCTGCGTATCTGAGGGTTGGCTAACTTCGGTGAGCTGCCTTGGCACTCAGTGGAAGCCCATCCCTTCTTCGCACAAATTATCCCAGCCATCGCCCAATCTCCCATTGCTGAACGACAATGGCTCTTCCCCTCCTTACCATCTAGAACCGTCATAACCTTCCAGGCCTTTGCCGAAGCCTTCCGTCTCACCCCACAAGGCCGCAAAAATGGCCCAAGCATCCCCGTAGCTTGAATGATTTTCCCCGATTTTCATCAAATGAATACGCCATTCTCTGCCGCCCCGAACCTGAAAAAACCGCATTGCAGTTCTTAGTTGCGATCCTTAACCTCCAAAAACGCACATACGGTATCTCTCGCCCATTCTATTCTGCCATCGACCTTGCCGCACGAGAACCTGTTAATTTTGCCTCATTTTTCTTTCACCGAATCCATAAGGAGTGCGTCACCATAGTGAAACAAGTCAACAAAAGAACCATCCCTCGATCCAGACTTCCCCACATCCTTTCTTTCCTCTTCCCAACCATACTCGCCGCTCAACCACCACCACGAGGACCAGTCTTAAGGCACGAAGAGTCAGTTCAACTACTAGCAGATGAGGAAGAAGAAGATGAAGAAGAACTCAACCAATTGTTCCGCCGGAAACGCATCAGAATTAGCTCCTCAGAAAGTGAAGCACAAGGCTCAGCCGGAAAGGAGAGAGATAACGATAAAGACGAAGAGAAGAACGAAGAAGAAACCTTCCATGATACAGCAACTTCAATGCACAATGAATCATCGGCAGAACAACAAGAACAACAAGATCAAGCATAGACGGAAATTATTTCGACCGAAAAAGAATCAGAGCAACAGGAAAATGAGCAGCAATCCAATCAAGATGCACTAGACAAGCTACTGAAGGCAGTGGAATCCACAGAAGCACACAATGCAGAAACGGAACAAATAAACAAGGTAACAACTACTGACTCTGCCCTCCCCAAAACCCCGCCTGCTAACCCCATCTCTCAACCGGAACCACCCCGCAGCCCCATCAAGCCCAGTCACCCCACCGGAACTTCTGAAGCCTCTACATCCTCCCTTAACTATTCACCTCCAAATTCACAACAACTCCTCGCCGGAACCTCGTCACAACCTCGTCCTCCCCTGCCACCCCACCCCATTCCAATTTTTTCGGAACTAGAAAATATGGGTCACCTTTTAATTAATCTATCCCAACAACTGCCGCAACACCTGAATCAAGCCATAGACAGTGCACGAGAAGAATTCCAAAGGAAATTGGAAATAATGGAGGCGGATATCACCCCTCTTTAGGAAGAATTACAAGCAGCAAGAGCAGAAAATCATGCACTACATGAGCAGATCAAGCAACTACAGGCTACACTCCAAGCACAGGAAGAACACTCAAACCAGAGAGATAAGGCATTAGCTGAAAAAGACGAATTACTAACAGCTGTCGACACCGAAATAATAAAGTTAAATCAAACAATCAAAGATACAGACGATACAAGAATAGCACTAGGAAACCTACTAGAAGAAACAAGAGCCCAGTTGCAGGACACAATACAGAAATATCAAGAGCAGCAAAGAGAAGCAAAGCAGGCAATAGCAGAGTTACAAAGAACAAAAGAATCCTTAGACGATGTCAACAACATGCTGAAACACCAACTAAACAGAGAATCTAAATATCAGAAGGATTTAGCAAATGCCCGCAGAGAACGGGACGCTTACTACCAAACCATAGAGTTCCAGAACCAACAGTTCGGAAGATTAGATAATCAGGTACGCAACCAGAAAGACAGAATCAATGAGATACAGAAACAAGTAACAGAAATGAAGACAGCAAGAGATGCGGCATTATCAAACGAATTTTATTTACAAGAGGCCTTTTTGCAAACACAGGCCGAAATTTTGCTCACCGAAGCCATTGCCCTCAGTTCCGTTAGAGTAGATGCGCAGATTTTAGAACCCGACACCCTTAAGCAATTATTAGAAACCCTTAAGAAAAAAATAGCCGGACATTTAGATTAGCCAGGAATATGTATTTAGAAGGTATCATAGATGAACAATAGTTTTGTAATAAAAATCACTTGCGGGTTCGAGTCCACCGTGCGTGCCGGTGTTAGACGGCCGCCGGAGTAGGACAAATGTATGCCGGATGTAACGGAGTTCCTTGAATTACGCGCAAAAGTTAGTAAGCGCACTTTGTAAATCTATATAAAGCAATGTAAGGAGAATGCTCGAGAGAGACGTCTTTTTCTGGAATTGCTAGATTGTTCGCCTAATTTTTTGTCAGAGTACTGTTTACACTATTGTGGAGTTCTGAGTATTGTGAATATTGAATTCTGTATCGTATACTCGCATTGAAATTCACCGTAACGTGTGATTCAGTAACACATTGTGTATCTGAGTATTGTTATCGTGTTGTACTGCTGCGTATTCTTCAGTTATTGAAGTACCCTGAGTCAGTTTAAGTAAGTTATCTAGCTATGTGAATCGAATAAGTAATCTGTTGCCCTGTCGGAGTAAGTTCTGTGTGTTTCTATCAGACTCATTGCATTCGATGTAATAACTGTGACCCCGAATATGAGTACGAACTAGTATCTTCGGTAACGTGGACTTTTGAGATCACTGGCAAGTATGATGATTTGCAAGCGTAAAGAAACCCAATATTGTCTAGTTACCACAAGTAATTAAGCTAAGACGTTCATTATCGTTTTGATGTTGTGATTAAGTATTGGGAAAAGAGTACAGGGCCTCTGTCTAACAAACCCCTACCACTCCCAAGAACCCACTTGGTCTGACAACGTCTTTCGGTAATAAAAAGTTTAATACAGTTTACAGTGAATCACTATTTACGTTTAATATTTGTTCGGTAACGATTTCGGCTAGTTATTAACACAGCATAACTGTGTAACATTTAATAGTAATGAGACTCATTTTGGAATGTATAGAGACCTATGCAAATACAGATGTCAGAATCCTAAAGTACATTGGCTTTAATTCACCAACTGATGCCTTATTATTTGATCTCAGTGAAACACCTGACAGGATATGTCTGATGGGTTATTATAGCAGAATAATATTTTTGGGCAGCCATTATCTCCACATTTTTGAAGATGCATTTGATTATGGGCTCTTTGAAAGGGAATCAGAGATATTTGGAAACTTGTCTGTAGTCACAAAGTCTAGACTGACTGCATATGAAGCTGCATACACAGAGTACCTGAAAAAAGACGTAATTGATAAACCAGAGGCTGTTGTGGAGTGGAGGAAAGCACATTACAGAAAGAAAGAGCTATGACCTACTGTCACAAGTTTATCAAAGAAAGAAGAAGTGGAGAAAAAATTCAGGGTATATGAGCAAGAATGTCTTTTGTCAAGAGCCAAAAGGTCTAGGAGGGGAAGAATGTTAGAAGCAGTATTTTTTGAAGTATTTTTGATGGAAAACAATTGTAAAATGCTAGAAACTTGTAAAAATATTTATGTAACTGATGTAAAAATAAGGAAGAGTTTTCCTTATGTAGAGTAGAATCATATGTAATTTTTCTAGAATTTTTGGAAACTCTTAGATAGCATATTTTTAGATTAACAGAGGAAAGGACCAAAATTAGGGTGTGAAGAGGGACACTTGAAAATGTATAAAAGACAATTTCCTCTATTATGAGAGGGTTCGTTATTTGTAATTGATGCTATCCAAGTGAAGAGAGAAGTTTCCTGCTAAAAATCGTGTTTCTTCCTTTTGTGTGATTTCTTTGATTTGTTGAGTCTATTCTATGTGTATCCATGGAGATTTGTAAGCTTCTATTGTGTATTTCTGATGAATGTGTATGAAGAGAGTTGATTACTGATATGTTGAGTGAGAAATTGATGAAGAA
>CM035410.1:79430041-79445041 GCA_020310875.1 Ceratopteris richardii
AAACTCTTCATCAAGGTCTTCAACCATATCACTTCTTTTGCAGCTTCTACCATTCCCTTATACTCAGCTTCTGTGGATGATAAAGCAACTGTGTGTTGCTTCTTTGAACACCAAGACACTAACTTGTCTCCAACATAACATAGATATCCATGAGTAGACCTTCTATCATCTGAGTCACCTGCCCAATCTGCATCACTAAACACTTTGATTCTTGTGTCAGAAGTGAAACCATAATACAAACCTTCACTTAGGGTTCCCTTGATATATCTGAGTACCCTTTGGGCTGCAATCCAATGAGTCTTCTTTGGACAATGCATGAATTGTGACAACACACCTACTGCATATGATAAATTTGGCCTTGTCAAGGTAGCATAGATTAGACTACCTACCAAACTCTGATATTTCTTCATGTCATTGAACTCTTCACCTCCATACCTGCTTAATTTATGATTTACCTCCAATGGTGTAGTTGAGGTCCTGCAATCTTCCATGTTAAACTTGGCTAGAAGATTCTTCAAGTATCTCTCTTGTGAAACATATACTCCATGTTGAGTATACACAATCTGCATTCCTAAAAAATAAGATAAGTTTCCCAAGTCACTTATCTTAAACTCCTTCTCTATTTGCTTCTTGAGTTCATTGATTCCTTGAGCATCTGTTCCTGTAACAATAATATCATCAACATAAATGCACATGTAAATATATCCATTTTCACTTGCCTTCACTAGCAAGCTACTATCTGCCTTTGATGCTTGAAACCCACATTCATTCAAGAACTTGACCAATCTGTAATTCCAAGCTCTTGGGGCTTGCTTCAACCCATATAAAGCTCTCTTGAGCTTACACACATAATCTGATCCAATTGACTCCATGAAGCCTTCTGGTTGCTCCATATATACTTCATCTGCAATGTATCCATTAAGAAATGCATTCTTCACATCCAATTGTGATAATTTCCATCCTTTGCAAGCAGCAATAGCAATCAATGTCCTAATTGTAGACATCTTAGCAACAGGACTAAAGGTTTCATCATAATCTATCCCATAAGTTTGGGCATAACCTTTGACCACAAGTCTAGCTTTATATCTAGACACCTTACCATCTGCAAACCTCTTTGTTTTATATACCCACTTGCATCCAATGACTTTCTGATTCTTTGGTCTTGGTACTAATTCCCAAGTTTCATTTTCAAGTAGAGCATCATACTCTTCTTGCATTGCCTTCTCCCAATTCTGTTTACCTTTGGCTTCTTCATAAGTAATTGGATCTTCTTCTGTTTTCACAATGTAGGCATAATCTTTTGTTGTTAGGAAAGATGTATCATAACTATACCTTATAGGCTCTTTCCTTTCTCTTGTAGATCTTCTGATTTCTGCACTTCTTGAAGTTTCAGCCTCATTTGATTCTGGATCAAATCTTGGCCCTTCTTCTACATGATCCTGCACTCTACATCTAGAGTCAACTTCATCAACAATTTCTTCACAAACTTTTACCTTTGCCTTTCCTTTCCTTTGAATTACTTCAACATCTGTATACTCATTTGGTGATCCTGTATACCACATGTTTTGCTCATCAAATGTCACATCTTTAGTAACAAGAAATTGCTTTGTGGATGGACTCCACAACCTGTAACCCATTTGTCTATCATCATATCCAATAAACACATACTTCTCTGCTTTTGGTTCTAGCTTATGTCTTAATTGTGAAGGAACATAAGCATATGCAATACATCCAAATACTTTACAATGATCAAGACTAGGCTTCTTACCCCACCATGCTTCATAAGGGGTTCCTCCATCCAAAGCTTTGCAAGGCAACCTATTCACAAGGTATGTTGCAGTGTTAATGGCCTCTGCCCATAAGTAATTTGGACAATTCTTTTCCTTCATCATGGCTCTTGCAAACTCTACAAGAGTCCTATTCCTCCTTTCTGCTACTCCATTCTGTTGAGGGGAGTACCTGCAAGTTACTTCTCTTTTGATACCTACATTCCACAAATAATCATCAAACTCTTTTGAGAAATACTCTCCCCCTCCATCTGATCTTAACCTCTTTAGCTTTTGTCCTGTGATCCTTTCTGCATAAGCATGGAAATGTTTGAATGTCTTGAAGACTTCTGATTTATCCTTGATTACATACAAAGTAATCCACCTGGTTGCATCATCAACAAACAACACATAATATCTGGATCCATTTATGCTATAGTCCCTTGAGGGACCCCATACATCTGTATGAACCAATTCAAGCATGTTTGAATACTTGTACCCTGATTTGTTATAAGAATTTTTATGTGCTTTACCTAATTGACAAGCTTCACACTTGTACACCATATGTTGCCCTTCAATGTTTGGCAATCCAAGCACCACCTGATTCTTTGACATCTCCTTTATAGCTCTCTCATTGAAATGACCTAGCCTTTTATGCCATAGGTCTAATTCAGATACCTTTTGACCTCCATAGGTAAACAATGCATGTCCCACATTACCTTGGACTTTGAGAGTGAACAATCTTCCTTCCTTTTTACCTGCAATTATGGTTCTATATCCCTGATTTGGATCTTGTACATAGACACCATCATTTGTAAATCTTACCTCATATCCTTTCTCCACAATTTGCCCTACACTTATCAAATTTTTAGGAATAGTAGGAACATAAAGTACCTTACTCAGAAGTGTACTTCCACTCTTTGTCTTCACTAATCCAATGCTCTCCACTTTATGTTTGGTATTGTCACCTGTTTGAACTGTATGTCCATTCATCCTTGCTTCCATATCAGTCATCAAGGATAGATTCCCACTCAGATGGTTGCTGCACCCTGAGTCAATATAGAACACTCTTTGATCTTCTCCCATTGATTCATGAGTTGCATTCAGGATAAGAGTCATGTCATCCTTCTGATCTGATGCATAATTGTAATAATTATTGTTGTAGGACTGAGATTGGAAGTTTCTTCCACCTCCTCTACCATATGATGTCCTACCACCTCTTCCTCTGAAATTGCCTCTTTGGTTTCTGCCTCCTCTACCTCTTTGACTATAATTCTGATTGTTGTATCCTCCACTTTGATTATTATACCAACAATCATTTGCCAAATGATTTGTTCTGCCACAAATCCAACAAGCTTTAGCATTATCTTTGTTCTTACCTCCTCTTCCTTTACCTCTGAAATTTGTCTTCCCTTTTGTGAAGTTAGCTTGATTTGAATTCCCTTCATCATCATTTGATTGCTTTCCCTTGCCATTCTTTTTCTTGTCTTTGGAGTACATAGCTTGACTTGTACTTCTATCATTGTCTCCTTTAAGATCCTGCTCAAAGGTTAGCATGTGTCCTAGCAATTGATTAAGGTCAGGAGTAAAGTGATCAAGTGACAATTCTATGGACAATATAAAAGGCTTCCACTTCTCATCACCTCTTAGACCTGTAAGTATTTGTCTTACCAACTTTTCCTCTTCAATGTCTTCATCCACTGCTCCCAAGCTATCTGCAATATCTTTCATCCTTGCCACATAATCTGAGATTGATTGTGAGCTCTTCTTCTTGAATGTTGTGAACTCAGCCCATAGTGAGGACTTCCTTGACTTAGTAGTATTTTGGAAATGCTCTTCCAAGGCATTCCAAACATCTGTAGCACTTTCCAAACCTCTAATGTGAGGTAGAAGGTAATCATTTACAGCCATGTAGATGATACTCCTTGCTTGAGCATCCTTTCTCATCCAAGTCTTCAACATTGCAAGTTCTTCCCTAGTAGGAATACTTGGATCTGCAAACTCAGGTTTTTCTTCATCTCCTGTAATAAATGCTATAAGGTCTTTGCTCATGAGGTGTGCTTCCATCCTCATGGACCATGCTGGATAGTTCTCCCTATCTAGCTTATCAATTTGCAAGCTTTCTCCCATCCTTGACTTTCTGTATCTGCAATTACTATGGTTTATGAAGAGAAAGTGTACCTTTGATATATTCTTTGTCCTTCTTGATTCTTTCGAACTTGTACTATGAACTTCTGCAAGTTATCTTCAATAATTTGTCCTTATCCTCCTTTGATTTGGAAGATCTTCAATATCTGCACCAGTCGAAACTTCGATTATCTTTTCTTCTCTTGTACTTCACCTTTAGCTCTGATACCACTGTTGGAAACCTTTTAATCTCCAAAGGTTTGATCTACACTGACTTAAGAACACTTCTATGTCAGCTATAAACCAAACTTTACACAAACAATGTTCCTTTTTACCAAAACTTCAAGCAACACTTCTCTGAGTGAAGAAGTGTCAACTTCAGAAAGTCTGCTTCAGATATCAACTTCTTTACCTGCACAAATCTTCAAATTTCTTCAAGTAAATGATGCACAAGTATTAGCAATACCTTTGCGCAATCATACTAGCCATTAGTTCTCAAAACTAATCACCAAAAGTTTAATTTGATCATTAAGATCAAATACATGTCAGAAAATGACTCTCAAAAGTTGTGCCTTCGACATAGTCAACTTCTTAGCTTGATTTCTCCCAATCTGGAACCCGTTTTGCTAAATGCTTTTAGCCATAGCTTCCTCATCTTCTAACTTAAATTTTAAGTGCTCACTCATCAAAAACTTTACAGTATACACTCAGATCTGATCAAAATACTGAGACGGAAAAGTGCGCTACTTTTGGCTTCAGTTCTCACATTCTACATATGAATGTTCCTAATGATCATTCTCACAGTAGGAGAGGAATTAGATTCTGAAACTCTAGACATAGCTTCATTAGCTTCTCAATTAGATGTGTACAAAAGGATTTCTGATCCACATGATCAGACAGAGAGCACTCAGAGAAAAACCCGTCGCTATTTTCTGGGAAAAAACTCTCTACACATCTTCCTCAAAATTGTCATTTACAAAATGACTCTATTACTTTCTCTCATACATTTCTTGTCATAATTATCTTATATATACATGACTTTGGACTCATCTCGTGTCTATGACTCTACTCCTTATCATCCTAAGGATTTAACTATGGTAGCTTACAAGATTCTTCACTTATATGTACATATGTGTACAAGACAACATTCTGACTTCTTCTTCATTTTTGCAAATGTCTTCCTTTGCTTCATTCTGACCATAAGCATTCTCCAAGATCTGTATAATCACCAATTTGTGATTGGTTTGCTCCAACAGTTGTTTCTTGGATGACCAAGAAATTGGTTTATCACCTGCAAAGCATATGTAACCAGATGTACTCCTCCTGTCATCCTTGCAACCTGCCCAATCTGCATCTGAGTATACCTTGATGTCAATGTCTGATGAATATGGATAATATAAACCATGATTTTGTGTTCCCTTTAGGTACTTTACTAACTTCTTAGCTGCCTCCAAATGTGGTACTCTTGGCTTATGCATAAATTGGCTAAGTACACTAACACCATATGAGATATCAATCCTAGTTAAGGTAGCATAATTGAGACTACCTACCAAACTTTGATAACCTGTAATATCCTTGAGTTCTTCTCCTTCATGTGCACTGAGTTTGTGGTTGACCTCCATAGGAATGTTTGAGACTTTAGCTTCCTGCAAATTAAATTTCTTGACCATGTCCTGAATGTATTTCTTCTGAGTAATGAATATACCTGAATTTGTGTAGACCAATTCAAGCCCTAGGAAGTACTTTAATAATCCAAGATCATTGATCTTGAATTCCTTCATCATTTGTCCTTTGATGTGTCTAATTCCTTGAACATCATTTCCTGTAATAATGATGTCATCAACATAGACACACAAGTATATTACCTCTGAATTGTTCTTCTTTATAAACAATGAAGTATCTGCTTTACTCATCACAAATCCTTGATCCAAGAGATAGGTTGTCAACCTATAATTCCATGCTCTAGGTGCCTGCTTCAATCCATACAGAGCCTTCTTCAATTTGCAAACATGATTTACCTTATTGGGATCCTCATAGCCAGGTGGTTGTGACATGTAGACCTCTTCAGATATCCATCCATTCAAGAATGCATTCTTTACATCCAATTGGTACATGTTCCAATTCTTGGATGCAGCTACACTCACCATAATTCTGATAGTTGGCATCTTGGCCACAGGAGAAAATGTCTCTTCATAATCAATGCCTTGGGTTTGTGCAAAACCCTTGGCTACCAACCTAGCTTTTTACCTGCTTATTGTACCATCTGAGTTCCTTTTGAGTTTGTAGATCCATCTGGATCCTATCACCTTCATGGAGTCTTTCTTGGGTACCAAGTCCCAAGTATCACTCTCCTTGAGAGCCTCCATTTCTTCATCCATTGCTTCCTTCCATTCTGGTTTAGTAATGGCTTCTTCAAATGTACCTGGTTCTTCACTTAAGATATCCTTTGCAAGATATACAGAGTGCTTGGTTACAAGTGAAGTATCATATCCATACCTAATTGGTTTCTTCTTCTCTCTTTGAGATCTCCTCATAGCTTGAGTTGAGGATTCTGGATTGTCTTCAAGTTGCTTCATCTTCATCTTCCCTTTGGATTTCCAAGCTTTGAATTCCTCAATGTTAATGGTGTCTTCATCATCTGAGCTTGTGTCCTCATTCTGAGTTGGTTCTTGCCTGACAAGCTTTGGAAAGTCTTCTTCCATATCATAAGGTAGGTTAACTTTCCTGCACTCATTTTCATACCATGAATCATTTTCATCAAAGATGACATCTCTGCTTACCTTGAAGCCTTTATTTGAGGGGTTATAGAACCTGTATCCTTTCTGATTCAAATCATAACCAATAAAGATACACTTTTCAGCCTTAGGGTCTAGCTTTCCCCTTACCTGTGAGGGAATTTGCACATATGCAACACACCCAAAGATCTTGCAATGATCTAGAGATGGTCTCTTACCATGCCAAGCCTCATAGGGTGTCATTCCATCAAGTGTCTTTGATGGCAACCTATTGATTAAGTATGTGGCAGTAGATACACTCTCTGCCCAAAGATAATTTGGTAATTTTTTCTCATTAAGCATAGACCTAGCTGTCTCCACAATGAGTCTATTCCTTCTTTCAGCTACCCCATTTTGTTCAGGTGAGTACCTTGTGGTAATCTCCCTCTTGATGCCTCTTTCCTGCAAGAAGTCTTCAAAGTCATTGGAGAAGTATTCTCCACCACCATCAGACCTTAACCTCTTCAAATGTCTACCTGTTTGATTCTCTACTAATGCAAGATACCTTTTGAAACAATTAAATACTTCATCTTTATGTTTCATGAAGTACAAGACAGTCCATCTGCTATAGTCATCTATAAAAGATACATAGTACCTTGATCCAGATATGGATGGCTCCTTGCTTGGTCCCCAAACATCTGTATGCACCAATTCCAAGTAATCTTCATGCATAAAACCCTTTTTGGTATATGGCAATCTGTGTGACTTACCAAACTGACAAGCCCCACACTTGTATATCATGTGTTGCTTGGATACATTAGGTATCCCAAGCACACATTGATCTCTACTCATTTGCTTTATGGTTCTTTCTCCAATGTGACCCAATCTCTTGTGCCACATCTCCAATTCTGATAGGGTTTGGTCCTTATAGTTGTACAAGGCAATGTTCTTAGTATCTTCAAGTTCAAAGGTAAATAGTCTACCTGATTTCTCTCCCTTGGCTATCCTTCTGAATCCATGTCTTGGATCCTCCACATAAGCACCATGTTGAGTGAACCTGACCTGTAGACCTTTTTCAACAATCTGACCTACACTCATCAGATTCTTGGTGATTGTTGGAACATACAATACTCTGCTTAGAAAATTCTGATTACCATCACTTGTTTTGACATTACCTACTTTAACCACTGAATGTTTAGTGTCATCACCTGTCTGCACTTGGTGCTTGCCTTTAGGTTCTTCCAAATCAGAGAGTAAGGCAACATTCCCAGCTACATGGTTAGAACAACCTGAGTCAATATAGAACAAATGATCATCATTGATACCTGATTTAGATGTCATGTTCATAATCAACAAGGAATCATCTTGATCCTCTGCATAATTGTTGTAATCCTTTCTGTTCCTGTATCCTCCTTGATAATTGCCATTGTGATTGTAGCTATTGTTGTAGTTATTGTTGTAATTATTGTTGTAGCCATGGTAGCCTTGAGATTGATTGAATCTGCCTCTGCCTTGGGAGTATCCTCCTCTTGGGTGACCTCTTCCTCTTTGGTTCTTGTAGTTTTTGTAGCATTCATCTGTAGTATGGTTAGACAAGCCACAAATATTGCATGGAGATTGATTATAGGGTCTCCCCCTACCTGACTTACCTCCTCTGCCCCTACCTCTAGATGATCTACCTCTCCCTGCATAGTTTGCTTGGGAGGTGGATCCTTCTTCATCAACTTTCTTACTTTTACCCTTGTCTTTAGACTTCTTATCCGTATATAGGGCAGAGGGATTGTTACCTTTTGATTGCTCTCCATTCTTTGTGATCTTTGCTTCATGTGTGAATAGTTGTCCAATCAGAGTTGTTAGATCAGGTGCTTGGATGTCCATGTACAAGTCCATTGCAGTGGTAAAGCTTTCCCACTTGTCATCTGCTTTGAGTCCATTGATCACTTGTCTGACTATTTGCTCTTCTTCAATTTCTTCTCCAACACTTGCAAGTTGATCTGCAATGTCTTTGACTTTGGTGACAAAATCTGAGACACATTGTTTTGATTGCTTCCTGAGAGTTGTAAACTCAATCCATAGCTGATTCTTTCTGGCTCTTGTGCTTGATGAAAAGTATGTTGACAAGGTCTCCCAAGTCTCTTGGGAAGTCTTACAGTTCCTAACATGAGGTAGAAGGAAATCAGAGATAGAGTTTAGAAGATATGACCTTGCCAAAGCATCTTTAGCACACCATTGATTAAGTCTCTCATGCTCATCCTTTGTAGGTAGGCCTCTGGTTTTGAATGAGGGCAACTCCTCATCTCCTGATATGTATCCATACAAGCTTTTCCCTTGTAGATAGGTCTTCATTCTTAATGACCATGCCTGGTAGTTATTTCTATCCAATTTGTCAATGAAGGAAGGGAAACCATCACCCATGATTACCTTATTTGCTCTGATACCACTGTTGGAAGTGATGGCTGGGTACAATCAGAAGATCAAGTTGGTGCTGCTAGACCTGCTTAACACCTGCCCTCTTTTCTCTTCAGATATGGTTAGGAGACTCCTTGAGCTTCCAAATGACACCAAGAAACTATATATGTGCTTTACAAAATGATTGAGTAATGACCAAATCAAAACAGATGATTTTGAACCTTCACAACTCCAAAAACTTTCTATTCCTGTATTGATACCTGCTCAGTCCTAAGCTTAGTGTGTCCAGCACACTTGCAATTGGTTTAATTCCTTCTGGGAGTATTAAATTAACTTAACAAGCTACCATTAGCAAGTTAAATCACTCCAAATAACAAACTATACACTGAGCATGATCTTTAGCAAAATCAGAGACACCCCCGACTTTTTAGGAACAACACAGAAATATACTAGTGACTGCTTCGACAGTGATTTCTCCCAATTGACTGAATAGAATGACTTGAAATTTTGTAGTGTTGTAGAATGCTTTGAGCTGGTTCCAATGAGCCCTGGATCATCAAATTTGGTTCAGTAGATCTTGAGATATGCCCTGTTGAAGTTGACAGACTTTGAGGTGAATGACTCAGAAAACACAGAGTTAAGAACTATGAATATATGTATTGAATCTATCAAATGTACATTCCCATTGGCATGTAAAGTGATGCCCAATGGTACTCAGAGGTGTAGGCTCAATAGTAGCTCTCACACACTCTATGATCTGCTTGGATTAGACTCGGGAAGTGAGCTCACTACCCGCGACTTTTTCATAGTCTTTTTATATGAGTTTGAAGAAGATTTGAATTTCAAATTCAAATGTAGGCTCCCTCAAATCTCTCATCTAATCTCATGGAGATATTCTCTCCATTCATACCTTTCACAATCCACGACTTTTGAAGGTAGGTATGATTACAAGAGGTGAGTTAAGTCACATTGACTTTTACATTGGATAAAAGATAATAAAGCATAGGCATGTGTTCCTATGGTATATGGTTCACATGAATACATTCTTCAAGGGTCCAAACTTTTATGCTTTCCAAGGGTCCAATAGTCCAAGCTTTATGTTGAATCTTCAAGGCACACAACAAAGCCAAGTGTTAAGGCTTGTTTTGCACCAACATTAATCTCCAAAAGAGCAAGCTACTCTTGATTTTAGAACACCTCTACCTCAAGAGTAACTCAAAACCATCACCAATTTGGAGGATTAATGATCAATTATAAAGATTTTGGTTAAACTATGAAGAAGATGATTCTACAGAAAAAGTGCTGCACATATCTCTCTCATTGACTTATCAATGGTGTAAAGCTTTTTATAAAACTTTGCAGAAGGTGTCGCCTATAGTTTGTGCACCCTCTCCAAGTTAAATCATTCCAAAAGACTCAGCGGATCTTGAGAAATGAACTCAACAAGTCACCTATGTCTAAAACTGTTCTTCTAGGAAGTTGATTCAGACACTTGTAACTTTTGAGACTTGGTTCTCTCAATCTAGAACCCCTTTATGCAAAGGTTTTTGGTCATAGGTAGCTTACCTTCCAACTTAAAGAATGAGTGCTTTCTTGCTCAAAACTTTACACTGTGGAAAGAAAATTGACCAAAACATTAGCATCAAATTTTGCACCTCCTGTAACTTCTCTTCTTTCCATTTACATATGTAAATGTTCTGACACTCAATTCTCTCACAAATCTTCTTTGAGTGTACCCTTAATTTACCTCAACAACCTTTGACCTACAATCCAATGTTCTTTCCTAGGACAATGCATGAATTGAGACAATACTCCAAGTGCATATCACAATTCAGGTCTAGTTAATGTAACGTAGATTAGACTACCAACCAAACTTTGATATAGCTGCATGTCCTTGAACTCTTCGCCTCCATATCTGCTCAATTTGTGATTCACCTCCATTGGAGTAGGTGCTACCCTGGAATCATCCATTTTAAACTTGATCAACAAGTTTCTCAAATACCTTTCTTGAGTTACATACACTCCATGTTGAGTGTATGATATCTCCATTCCCAACAAATATGACAAGTCTCCCAAGTCACTGATTTTGAGCTCTTTCTTCATTTGCTTCTTTAGACTTTGAATGCCTTTCTCATCTGTACCTGTAAGAATTATATCATCAACATATATGCACATGTAAATAAACCCATTTTCACTTGCTTTGACAAGCAAGCTACTATCTCCTTTAGATACTTGAAAACCAAGTTCTTTCAAGAACTTCACAAGTCTATAATTCCATGCCCTTCAGGCCTGCTTCAAACAATACAAAGCTCTCTTGAGCTTGCACACATGATCTGGATACCTTTCATCTCTAAATCCTTGTGGTTGCTCCATGAAAACATCATATGAAATCCTTACATGCAGCAATAGCTACGAGTGTCCTGATGGTTGTCATCTTTGCCACAGGACTATAGGTCTCATCATAATCTATACCATATGTCTAAGCAAAACCCTTCACAACAAGTCTAGGTTTATACCTAGACACACTTCCATCTGCAAACCTCTTTGTCTTGTAGACCCATTTGCATCCAATGATCTTCTGACTATTTGGTTTAGGAACCAAATCCCATGTCTGATTCTCCATCAATGCATCATACTCTTCCTGCATAGATTTCTCCCAATTTTCCTTACCTTTTGCCTCTTCATATGTAGAAGGGTCTTCATCTGCCTTTATCATATAAGCATAATCTTTGGTAGTCAAAAAAAGAAGTGTCATAGCTATACCTTGTAGGTTGCCATTTATGTCTTGTTGACCTTCTGAGTTCTCCACTTCTTGAGGTTTCTGGTTCATCACATTCTGGATCAAACCTTCGCACTTCAACTTGTATTTCATTGTTCTTCTCTTCATCAAATATCTGAACCTTTGATTTACCTTTCTTTTGATTCACAACTTCTTCATCACTTGCATAAATATTGATTGTACCTGCATACCAAGTACCTTGCTCATCAAATGTAACATCCTTAGACACAAGGAATTGTTTTGTGGATGGACTTCACAACCTATATCCCATCTGCTTATCATCATATCCAATGAACACAAATTTTTCAGCTTTAGGTTCCAATTTGTGCCTTAATTGTGATGGCACATATGCATATGCCAAACAACCAAATACTTTGTAATGATCTAAAGTAGGTCTCTTACCCCACCATGCCTCATATGGTGTCATACCCTGCAAAGCTTTACATGGTAATCTAGTGACCAAATAAGTAGCTGTATTTACATCCTCAGCCCACAAATATTTTGGGCAATTTTTCTCCTTCATCATGGATCTTGCAAACTCAACAACACTTCTATTCCTTCTTTCTGCTACACCATTTTGTTGAGGAGAGTACCTGCAAGTAATTTCCCTTTTTATACCTGCATTCCACAAGTAATCACTGAACTCATTAGAGAAATACTCTCCCCCTCCACCTGACCTTAGTCTCTTCAACTTATGACCTGTAATTTTCTCTGCATACACATGATTATGTTTGAATGTACTGAATACCTCTGAATAATCTTTGATCACATAAATAGTGATCCATCTGGTAGCATCATCAACATAAATCACATAGTACCTTGAACCATTGATACTGAAAATCCTTTGATGGTCCCCACACATCTGTGTGTACCAACTCAAGCTTCTTTGAATACGTAAAACCATGCTTGGAATAAGATTGCTTATGGGCCGTACCTAATTGACATGCCTCACATCTGTATGTCACATGTTGACCTGCAACATTAGGCAATCCAAGCACTGAACCATTGTCAATCATATCTTTGATACCTCTTTCATTGAAATGTCCAAGCCTCTTGTGCCAAAGATCTAACTCAGAGATCTTATGTCCTCCATAAGTGAACAAGGCATGAACAACATTGCCTTGAATCTTTCATGTGAAAAGTCTTCCTTCTTTCTTCCCTGAAACAATTTGTTTATACCCATTGCTAGGGTCTTCCACAAACACTCCTTCATTAGTGAACCTAACTTCGTAACCTTTTCCAACAATTTGTCCTACACTTATCAGATTCTTAGGAATTGTAGGAACATACAAAACCTTACTCAAGAGAGTACTACCATCCTTGTCCTTCACTGATCCAATTGACTTCACCTTGTGCTTTGTATTGTTACTTGTTTGAACTACATGATTAGTTACCTTATTCTCCAAATCAGTCATCAAAGCTATGTTTCCACTCAGGTGATTGCTACACCCTGAGTCAATGTAGAAGACTCTTTGGTCTTCACTTTGCCTTTCACAAGTTGCATTCATTATCAATGTTGAATCCTCCTTCTGATCTGAAGCATAATTGTAGTAGGTATTGTTGTATTGTTGACTTTGGAATCCTCTACCTGCATTTCTTCCAAAGTAACCTCTACTACCTCTACTTCTGAAATTACCTCTTTGATTTCTGCCACCTCTTCCTCTTGAATTAAAATTCTGATTATATCCACCATTACTCTGAGTATTATGCCAACAATCATTAGCTAAGTGATTTGTCTTACCACAAATCCAGCAAGCTTTAACTCCATCTTTATTACTACTGCCTCTTCCTCTACCTTTGCCACCTCCTCTTCCTCTTAGGAAGTTAACTTGGCTAGTTGTACCTTCATCTTCATTTGCTTGTTGCTTCCCTTTGATATTCTTCTTCTTATCCTTTGAATACATTGCATGACCTGTACTTTTATCATTTTCTTCTTTGACATCCTGCTCAAAGGTTAATATATGTTCTAGCAACTGATTTAAATCAGGAGTGAAATGATCAAGTGATAATTTAGTAGACAAAATGAATGGCTTCCATTTTTCATCACCTCTCAAACCTGTAAGGATTTGCCTTACCAATTTATCCTCCTCAATGACTTCATCAACTACTCCTAGTGGATCTGCAATGTCCTTCATTCTTGTTACCTAATCTAAAATAGATTGAGAGGCCTTCTTCTTGAACGTGGTAAACTCTACCCACAATGATGCCTTCCTTGACTTTGTGGTGTTTTGAAATGCTCTTCCAAAAGCATTCCATACATCACTTGCACTTTCAAGACCTCTAATGTGAGGTAGCAAGTAGTCATTAACTGCCATATAGATAATGCTCCTAACTTGAGCATCTCTCTTCATCCAATTCTTAAAATCTGATAATTCCTCCCTAGTTGGAACACTAGGATCTCTGAACTGAGGCTTTTCCTCTTCACCTGTAATATAATCTATCAAGTCTTTGCTCATAAAATGAGCTTCCATCCTCATTGTGCATGCTGGATAGTTCTCTCTATCCAACTTCTCTATTTGAAGAGAATCTCCCATCCTTTCTTCACCTGTATATTGAATTCTTCAAAATTTATGAGTAATAAATGTACCTTTACTACAAATGAAACTCCTTTTGTCTTCCTTGATGTCGTATGGCCTCCTTCTCAAGCTTTGCTCTCAAGCTTTCACCTTTTGAACCTTCAGATGTTGAATTCTTTATGACTGCAGCAGTCGGGATCCTCCTTTCTTCAATTTTGATGCTTCCTGCTCTAATACCACTAATGGAGAGTGTTTATCTCCAAAAGAACAAGCTACTCTTGGATTTAGAACACCTCTATATCAAGAGTAACTCAAAACCATCACCAATTTGGAGGATTAATGATCAATTATAAAGATTTTGGTTAAACTGTGAAGAAGATGATTCTACAGAAAGTCTACTGCACATATCTCTCTCATTGACTTATCAAATGTGTAAAGTTCTTTATAAAACTTTGCACAAGGTGTCGTCTATAGCTTGCACACCTCCTCCAAGTTAAATCATTCCAAAAGACTCAGTAGATCTTGAGAAATGAACTCAACAAGTTGCCTATGTCTAAAATTGTTCTTTTCAGAAGTCGATTCAGACACCTGTAACTTTTAACACTTGGTTCTGTCAATCTAGAACTTGTTTATGCAAACGCTTTTGGTCATGGGTAGCTTACCTTCCAACTTAAATAACGAGTGCTTGC
>CM035410.1:79455041-79502541 GCA_020310875.1 Ceratopteris richardii
TAACTTCCATCCTTTACAAGCAGCAATAGCAATCAATGTTCTAATTGTAGACATCTTAGCAACAGGACTAAAGGTTTCATCATAATCTACCCCATAAGTTTGGGCATAACCTTTGACCACAAGTCTAGCCTTGTATCTAGACACCTTACCATCTGCAAACCTTTTTGTTTTATATACCCACTTACATCCAATGACTTTCTAATTCTTTGGTCTTGGTACTAATTCCCAAGTTTCATTTTCAAGTAGAGCATCATACTCTTCTTGCATTGCCTTCTCCCAATTCTGTTTACCTTTGGCTTTTTTACAAGGTAACCTATTCACAAGGTATGTTGCAGTATTAATGGCTTCTGCCCATAAGTAATTTGTACAATTCTTTTCCTTCATCATTGCTCTTGCAAATTCTACAAGAGTCCTATTTCTCCTTTCTGCTACTCCATTCTGTTGAGGAGAGTACCTGCAAGTTACTTCTCTTTTTATACCTGCATTCCACAAATAATCATCAAACTCTTTAGAGAAATACTCTCCCCCTCCATCTGATCTTAACCTCTTAAGCTTTTGCCCTGTGATCCTTTCTGCATAAGCATGATAATGTTTGAATGTCTTGAAGACTTCCGATTTATCCTTGATTACATATAAAGTAATCCATCTGGTTGCATCATCAACAAACAACACATAATATCTGGATCCATTTATGCTATAGTCCCTTGAGGGACCCCATACATCTGTATGAACCAATTCAAGCATATTTGAATGCTTGTACCCTGATTTGTTGTAAGAACCTTTATGTGCTTTACCTAATTGACAAGCTTCACACTTGTACACCATATGTTGCCCTTCAACATTTGGCAATCCAAGCACCACCTGATTCTTTGACATTTCCTTTATAGCTCTCTCATTGAAATGACCTAGCCTTTTATGCCATAGGTCTAATTCAGACATTTTTTGACTTCCATAAGTAAATAATGCATGTCCCACATTACCTTGGACTTTGAGAGTGAACAATCTTCCTTCCTTTTTTCCTGTAATTATGTTTCTATATCCCTGATTTGGATCTTGCACATAAACACCATCATTTGTGAATCTTACCTCATATCCTTTCTCCACAATTTGCCCTACACTTATCAAATTTTAAGGAATAGTAGGAACATAAAGTACCTTGCTCAAAAGTGTACTTCCACTCTTTGTCTTCACTGATCCAATGCTCTCCACTTTATGTTTGGTATTGTCACCTGTTTGAACTGTATGTCCATTCACCTTTGCTTCCATATCAGTCATCAAGGATAGATTCCCACTCAGATGATTGCTACATCCTGAGTCAATATAAAACACTCTTTGATCTTTTCCCACTGATTCATGAGTTGCATTCAAGATAAGAGTCATATCATCCTTCTGATCTGATGCATAGTTATAATAATTGTTATTGTAGGACTTAGATTGGAAGTTTCTTCCACCTCCTCTAGCATATGATGTCCTACCACCTCTTCCTCTGAAGTTGCCTCTTTGGTTTCTACCTCCTCTACCTCTTTGATTAAAATTCTGATTATTGCTTCCACCATTTTGATTGTTATACCAACAATCATTTGCCAAATGATTGGTTCTGCCACAAATCCAACAAGATTTAGCATTATCTTTGTTCTTACCTCCTCTTCCTTTACCTCTGAAATTCATCTTTCCTTTTGTGAAGTTAGCTTGACTTGAAGTCCCTTCATCATCAGTTGATTGCTTTCCCTTGCCATTCTTTTTCTTGTCCTTGGAGTACATAGCTTGACTTGTACTTCTATCATTGTCTCCTTTAATGTCCTGCTCAAAAGTTAGCATGTGTCCTAGCAATTGATTAAGATCAGGAGTAAAGTGATCAAGTGACAATTCTATGGACAATATGAAAGGCTTCCACTTCTCATCTCCTCTCAGACCTGTAAGTATTTGTCTTACCAACTTATCCTCTTCAATGTCTTCATCCACTGCTCCCAAGCTATCTGCAATATCCTTCATCCTTGCCACATAATCAGAAATTGATTGTGAGCTCTTCTTCTTGAAGGTTGTGAACTCAGCCCATAGTGAGGACTTCCTTGACTTGGTTGTATTTTGGAAATGCTCTCCCAAAGCATTCCAAACATCTGCTGCACTTTCCAATCCTCTAATGTGAGGTAGAAGATAATCATTTACAGCCATGTAAATGATACTCCTTGCTTGAGCATCCTTTCTCATCCAAGTCTTCAAAACTGCAAGTTCTTCCCTAGTTGGAATACTAGGATCTGCAAATTCAAGCTTTTCTTCATCTCCTGTAATGAATGCCATCAAATCTTTACTCATGAGGTGTGCCTCCATCCTCATGGACCAAGCTGGATAGTTCTCCCTATCTAGCTTATCAATCTGCAAGCTTTCTCCCATCCTTGACCTTCTGTATCTGCAATTACTATGGTTTATAAGGATAAAGTGTACGTTTGATATGAAGCTTTGATCCTTCCTGATTTTCTTCGAACTCGTGCTTTAAACTTCTGCAGGTTATCTTCAATAATTTGTCCTTATCCTCCTTTGATTAGGAAGAACTTCAATATCTGCACCAATCGGAACTTCAATTGTCTTTTCTTCTCTTGTATTGCACCTTCAGCTCTGATACCACTATTGGAGACCTCTTAATCTCCAAAGGTTTGATCTATACTGACTTAAGAACACTTCTATATCAGCTATAAACCAAACTTTACACAAATATTGTTCTTCTTTACCAAAACTTCCATTAACACTTCTCTGAGTGAAGAAGTGTCTACTTCAGAAAGTCTGCTTCAAAAATCAACTTCATTACCTGCACATAACTTCAAATTTCTTCAAATAAATGATGCACAAGTATTTGCAATACCTTTGCGCAATCATACCAAACATTAGTTCTCAAAACTAATCATCAAAAGTTTAATTTGATCCTTAAGATCAAAGATATGTCATAACTGTCTTCCAGAGATAGCTCCTTCAACATAGTCAACTTCTTAAGTTGATTTCTCACGGTACAAGTCCCGTTTTGCTAAATGCTTCTAGCCATAGCTTCCTTATCTCCTAACTTAGATTTTAAGTGCTCACTCATTAAAAACTTTACAGTATACACTGAGATCTAAGCAAAACACTGAGACGGAAAAGTGCGCTACTCTCAAACTTCTGTTTTCACATTCTACATACAAATGTTCCTATTAATCATTCTCACAGTAGGAAAGGAATTAGATCATGAAACTCTGAACATAGCTTCATTAGCTTCCCAATTAGATGTGTACAAAAGGAATCTTGATCCCCATGATCAGACTGACAGCACTCAGAGAAAAACCCGTTGCTATTTTCTGGGAAAAAACTCTCTACACATCTCTAAGACATTTGTCATCTACAAATAACTCTCACACACATTTCTTATCATCATTAACTTATATATACATGGTTTTTGACTTCTCTCACGTCTAAGACACTACTCCTTATCATCATAAGGATTATATCTATACTCAGATTACAAGAGTTTCCATTTCTAATGTACATCTGTATACAATATTTACTTCTGAAATCTCTTCATTCTTTCAAATGATTTCTTCCACTTCATTCTGACCATAAGCCTTCTTCGAGATCTTTATAATCACTAATTTGTGATTGATTTGTTCCAACAATATATATATATATATATATATATATATATATATATATATATATATATATATATATATATATATATATATATTGATCTATCAATCTACCCATCCGTCCATCTATGTATCTATCTATCTAGCTATATATCTATCTACGTATCTATCTATCTATCTATCTATCTATCTATCTATCTATCTATCTATCTATCTATCTATCTATCTATCTATCTATCTATCTATCTATCTATCTATCTATCTATCTATCTATCTATCTATCTATCTATCTATCTATCTATCTATCTATATTTCTATCTATCTATCTCTCTATTTATCTATCTATCTATCTATCTTTCTAGCTCTCTATCTATCTATCTACCTATCTATCTATCTACCTATCTGTTTGTCTATCTATCTATCTATCTATCTATCTATCTATCTATCTATGTATCTATCTATCTATCTATATATATGTGTGTGAAGAAGTGTTCACTGGTTCTTGAAATACGCACAAAGTTTGATGTTTATGTTTTCGTCAATTCGCCTTCCACAGTGTAAATTTTCGAGCAAACAAGCACTCAAACTCTAACTTGCAATGTAAGCTATCTATGACTAAAAGCATTTTCATAAACGGGTTCTAGATTGAGAGAACCAAGTGTTAAAAGTTATAGGTGTCTAAATCGACTTCTTAGAATAGCAGTTTTAGACATAGGTAACTTGTTGAGATCATTTCTCAAGATATACTGAATCTTTTGGAGTGATTCAACTTCAAGGAGGTGCGCAAACTATAGGCAACACCTTATGCAAAGTTTTTTCAAAAACTTTACACGTTTCATAAGTCAATGAGAGAGATATGTGCAGCAGACTTTCTGTAGAGTCATCATCTTCATAGATTTTTCAAAATCTTGATAATTGGTCATTGATCATTTAAATTGGTGAAGGTTTGGAGTTATTCTTGATATAGAGGTATTCTAAGTTCAAGAGTAGCTTGTTTTGTTGGAGATTAACGCTCTCCATCACTGGTATCAGAGCAGGAAGTATCAGAATTGAAGGAAGGAGGATCCCGAGTGCTGCAGCTGCAAAGAATTCAACATCTAAAGGTTGAGAAGGTGAAAGCTTAAGAGCAAAGCTTGAGGAGGAGGCCATATGACATCAAGGAAGACAAAAGGAGTATCATTCGAAGTAAAGGTACATATATTACACATAAATTTTGAAGAATTCAATACACAGGTGAAGAAAAGATGGGAGATTCTCTTCAAATAGAGAAGTTGGATAGAGAGAACTATCCAACATGGTCAATGAGGATGGAAGCTCATCTTATGAGCAAAGACTTGATAAGTCACATCACAGGTGAAGAAGAAAAGCCTCAATTCAGAGATCCTAGTGTTCCAACTAGGGAGGAATTATCAGATTTGAAGAATTGGATGAAGAAAGATGCTCAAGCTAGGAGTATTATCTATATGGAAGTCAATGACTACTTACTAACTCACATTAGAGGTCTTGAAAGTGCAAGTGATATATGGAATGCTTTGGAGGAGCATTTCCAAAACACCACAAAGTCTAGGAAGGCATCCTTGTGGGTAGAATTTACCACATTTAAGAAGAAGGCCTCTCAATCCATCTCAGATTATGTAACCAGAATGAATGACATTGCAGATGCATTAGGAGCAGTTGATGAAGACATTGAGGAGGATAAATTGGTAAGGCAAATCCTCACAGGTTTGAGAGGTGATGACAAATGGAAGCCATTCATTTTGTCTACTAAATTATCACTTGATCATTTTACTCCTGACTTAAATCAGTTGCTAGGACATATGTTAACCTTTGAGCAGGATGTCAAAGGTGAAAGTGATAAGAGTAAAGGTCATGAAATGTATTCAAAGGATAAGAAGAATAATATCAAGGGAATGCAACAAGCAAATGAGGATGAAGGTACAACTAGCCAAGCCAACTTCCTAAGAGGAAGAGGAGGTGGCAAAGGTAGAGGAAGAGGCAGGAGTAATACAGATGGAGTCAAAGCTTGCTAGATTTGTGGTAAGACAAATCACTTAGCTAATGAATATTGGCATAATACTCAGAGTAATGGTGGATATAATCAGAACTTTAATTCAAGAGGAAGAGGTGGAGGAAATCAAAGAGGTAATTTCATAGGTAGAGGTAGTAGAGGTTACTTTGGAAGAGATGCAAGTAGAGGATTCCAAAGTCAACAATACAACAATACCTACTACAATTATGCTTCAGATCAGAAGGAGGATTCAACATTGATAATGAATGCAACTTGTGAAAGGCAAAGTGAAGACCAAAGTGTCTTTTGCATTGACTCAAGGTGTAGCAATCACCTGAGTGGTAACATAGCATTGATGACTGATTTGGAAAATAAGGTAGCTAATCATGTAGTTCAAACTGGTGACAATACAAAGCACAATGTGAAGTCAATTGGATCAGTGAAGGCCAAGGATGGTAGCACCCTCTTGAGTAAGGTCTTGTATGTTCCTACAATTCCAAAGAATTTGATAAGTGTAGGACAAATTGTTCACATTGAAGATCAAAGGTAATGTTGGTCATGCCTTGTTCACTTATGGAGGACATAAGATCTCTGAGTTAGATCTTTGGCACAAGAGGCTTGGACATTTCAATGAAAGAGGTATCAAAGATATGATTAACAATGGTTCAGTGCTTGGATTGCCTAATGTTGCAGGTCAACATATGACATACAAATGTGAGCCATGTCAATTAGGTAAGGCTCATAAGCAATCTTATTCCAAGCATGGTTTTATGTATTCAGAGAAGCTTGAGTTGGTACACACAGATGTGTGGGGACCATCAAAGGATTTCAGTATCAATGGTTCAAGGTATTATGTGATTTATGTTGATGATGCTTCCAGATGGATCACTATCTATGTGATCAAATATAAGTCAGAGGTATTCAATACATTCAAACATTATCATATGTATGCAGAGAGAATTAGAGGTCATAAATTGAAGAGACTAAGTTCAGATGGAGGGGGAGAGTATTTCTCTAATGAGTTCAGTGATTACTTGTGGAATGCAGGTATAAAAAGAGAAATTACTTGCAGGTACTCTCCTCAACAAAATGGTGTAGTAGAGAGAAGAAATAGAACTCTTGTTGAGTTTGAAAGGTCAATGATGAAGGAGAAAAATTGCCCTAATTATTTGTGGGTTGAGGCTGTAAACACAGCCACATATTTGTTCAATAGGTTACCATGTAAAGCTTTGCAGGGTATGACACCATATGAGGCATGGTGGGGTAAGAGACCTACACTAGATCATTGCAAAGTATTTGGGTGTTTGGCATATGCATATGTGCCATCACAATTAAGGCACAAATTGGAACCTAAAGCTGAAAAGTATGTATTTATTGGATATGATGATAAGCAGATGGGATAGAGTTTGTGGAGTCCATCCACATAACAATTCCTTGTATCAAAGGATGTTACATTTGATGAGCAAGGTACTTGGTATGCAGGTACAATCAATATTAATGCAGGTGATGAAGAAGTTGTAAATCAAAAGAAAGGTAAATCAAAGGTTCAGATATTTGATGGAGGAGAACAATGAAGTGCAGGTTGAAGTTGAAGAAATGCCAAGATTTGATCCTCAATGTGATGAACCAAAAACTTCCAGAAGTGGAGAACTCAGAAGGTCAACAAGTCACAAATGGCAACCTACAAGGTATAGCTATGACACTTCTTTTTTGGCTACCAAAGATTATGCTTATATGTTAAAGGCAGATGAAGACCCTTCTACATATGAAGAGGCAAAAGGTAAGGAAAATTGGGAGAAAGCTATTGTTAGACGGCCGCCGGACAAGGACAATTGTACTTAGACAGAGGGCTTTAATGCGCGGTAAAGAAAGATTCGCGAAAACCTTGTAACAGACTTCTATTTAAAGCAATGAAAGGAAAGCGGTAGAGACCCGCAGTGTTGGGAAGAGCCCCTGCTTTTGTTGGGAATTGTAGTGTGATGTTTGGTTAAAGTCTCAAGCCGCGGTGTTTGGGAATTACAAGTGTAGTATTGTATATGTATGTGTTCCGTTCCGTCTGTTCCCCTAAGTCCGTTTCGGGAAGTTGTGAGCATACTGTTTGAGACTGTGTGTGCTGTGACAATGAGAAGATTAAGCTCTATTCTGTTCTGTTTGCTTCTATCTGTTCTACTATCCTCCCGGTCGTGCAAAGTTACTATTCGGTAGTCCTGTGCTGCGAATCTGTTGGGTGATAGTTATATGTGGTTCTGGATTTCTTCACGGAATAAGTGTGGTTTATCATCCTTCTATTGAACAAGGAACTGGGTAAGGCCGAAGCGAACTAATTGCGTGTTAGCATTTTTCTGTTAAGTGACCAGGTTCCATACAATAGTCTGTGTTCACTGTGGATTTCGATCCCAGGAAGGACTCGTATCGGTAAGGGTCGGTACGCGAATGAAGGCATTGATAAGTTTGTGACGAATCGACTTTTGGTAGGAACTTGTTGCTTGAGTTTGGTATACAATAAGTTTGCGTAACCTCGAGTATAGCTGTCTGTCGTGTTATTGTTCGGTATACCTATCTGTCACGAGGAAGTAGTACATTGAATAGTATTCGGTTAATGAAGTTGAGCATTCTACTAGTTATAAGTCAGAACAGGACTACTGCTCTGTTACTATAGCAGGTCCAGTCCAGAAGTTCTAAGTCCCTGCACGCCGAATAGTTATCAGTAGTCAGAGTCAAATACTGAGCTAAGACGCGATGGAGTATTTATGAGTGTGTGAGAAGTTGGGAAAATAGTACAGGGCCTCTGTCTAACAGACCCCTACCACTCCCAAGGACCCACGTGGCTAAGAGAAGGATAGTAGTTAGAAGATTTGGAACCAATTGAACGTGAAACATTTGAATAGAAAGTAAAGTAACGCTTAAACCAGTGTCAGTTTTAACCATAATCAGTTTAACATTTAACATTTGGCGCCGTCTGTGGGAAAGTGGCAACTGTTTACCAGTCTCTGCGGTAAAGTAGCATTTGATTACGAGTTACTTGTGAGAAAGTGGCATTAGAGTGCTAAGCGGGTTGTAAGAAGCAAACATCCAGTAACATTTGATTTACTGACAGTAGCAACAGACCCAGATTGTTGCAAACTGCTCAGATAGTGTCACTGGGCAATGATACATGCCGGTTACTCGGTCTGGCGAAACGTATCCTAGGACCCAGACGACGGGAACAAGAAAAGTACAAAAAACAACTCTAGGAGAAGAAGGTATAACGCGACCTGACTCAGTGGTCGAGCAAGTTAGGGACGCTAGAATTAATTCCGGTCATATTCCGGTGGAACGATCAGCACCTTTGGTACATGTTGGTGTCACTTTGACCCAGCCTAACCAAAGTACAGTAATTCCAGAATCTATCAAGATGCCGCTGGAGATTAGACAAACTCTAGGAAAAGAAATTAGTAAAAGCTAAAAAACGCTACAGTCTGGTAGACTGTCAGCTCATTCCGGTGATATTCCGGTGATAGAAACACCAACTGGCGGTCAAGGATTAGCATTTTTTGCAGAATCCTCAGCCAGACCCGCGTGTCTGGAAGAAAGATTTCGGATATTAGACATCCAGAAAGAAGGAGACCTATTCGAAGCTGAGGTCCGAAGTATCTTGCGCAAAAATAGCACACCGGAAGGCACGCCATCCGGCGATCCAGATTCTGATAGTTCAACTAATCAACCTCAAGATACAGAAGAAGGACCGGAGACACCCACGATGAACGGACAACAACAACAACAACAGTTAGGTCAACCAAGGCCGCCTCCAACAGGAGTAACTTACACGAAATTCGGTGGATTCCCAGGAGATGACCCAGATGCTCATGTATGAACTTTTGAGATAAGTTATGCAGTTCTTAACCATCCACCAGATCAGGCGTACAAGGCCATTGTTTTTCAATCTACTCTGGTCAATGAAGCGGCTAGATGGCTTACAAAATACGACATTAATCATTTCGGTACCTATGATGCAGTACGAGATGCCTTTCTACAACGATTCAGACTAAAGAAGAATCCTGCTGAAATCTTTGAGTATCTATAGAGCAACCGACAGAAGGCAAATCAGACTGTCCAGGAATACGCTACTCTCTTCAGAACACATTTACGGCAGATACCATAGGCACATGCTAATCTACCTGACGATGTCATCTCTCAATGGTTTATCAATGGACTAACCCCACAACTGAAGCAGATTATGATCATCAGATGTGTTGGAGCAATGACACTGGATGCAGTCATTGCAATGGCTCGACAGTTGGAATCCAAGGTTGGTGGATTTTCAGAAGACTTGGAATGGTTAAGGACAAATAAAAATATCACTGAAGATATAACCAGGCAAGTATACTGCACCATGTGCAAAAATTCAGGGCATACAAGTGCTAACTGTGCGCTAAATCAAACATTCTACGCTATCTGCAACACTGTCGGACACTCCACCGGAAATTGTGTCTACAATGCCAGAATACAGGGAACAGCAACAGTCAATGCTGTTATTCAAGAACATGGACAGGCAGCGAATCACTATGTACCTTCGCAACTGAGAAACAATCAACCACAGGGATATCGGAACTACCGAGGACAAAGGAACAACAATTATAATGCCAACCGATGGCAGAACGGACCACCACCGGAAAACCCCAATTTACCACCACCATGCTGTCATTTTTGTGGTGAATTCGGACACATTAGAAGATATTGCAAAGATGCAGCTGAGTATGATCAAAGGAAGAAGGAGCGGCAAAACCCAATGGCCAACATGGTACAATTTACACCGGTGGAAACGCAAACTGCTACAGTCCAGACCCGATCAGGTAAACAACTGCAACCAGTAGCAGAAGTATTTGAACCAGGGATACGAGAACAACATAGGATGTATAACAAGGCTAGTCACTGGACCGCCACAGAACCACCAGTGTTCCCAGAACCCATTCCGGTGACTCAGACCTCGTCGATAAAGGAAGGAACACAACAAAAGGAAGCAGCAGCAGAACAACCATCAGTAGTAGACATAACAGCAGATACTTCGGCAACAGCAGAGACTTCAAGTTCAAAGGAGCAGGATAACCAATCTCAGCAGGCCTGAGAAATTTTATCCAAGGCATCTATCACCCTACCTCTCGGCCAACTTTTGGCGTTAGTACCTGGAATCCGGCAACAGTTTCAACAACATTTTAGCCCGGCACCCTCTTGCATTCCGGCAACCGCCACAGTTCAACCGGAATCTGATTCTACGGTTGATCATGCAGTGCCCTTGATTACAGTATGGTATAAGAATCAGAAGATCACGCAGGTATTAATTGACGGAGGCTCCGACGTAAACATTGCAACCGCAGCATTATGTAAAAAGCTAGGCTGGACCGAAATCGAACCAGTTCAATTCTTTGTCAGAATGGCTGATCAATCTAGAGTCCATCCCGTAGGACTTGTATGGAATGTACCCATTACTCTACAAGGTACGACTTTCAAAATGACTTTTGTCCTACTAGATCTGCCCGAATCCACCTTGGATTACAACCTTCTTTTCGGTCGACCTTGGCTGAAATATGCAAAGGTAATACAGAACTGGTCTGCGCAAGAGCTCACATTCAAAGATGTCAATCGTAAATATGTGGTAAAACTAGATGCTATACAACCCTGCGAACTTCACGCCAGACCTTATCTCGCTGAACCAGTTCATATGTTAGATGGACTATCAGATGATGAAGAAGAGCAATTTCTGAAAAATAACGCCGATTTAATGTCTCTAGGAACTGTTGATCTACAGTCCGTCATTAATAACTGGAACACTTCAGTTTGTGCAGTAGTAGCTATCACCGAAAAGTCTCACCAAGCAGATACTGAATTTCAACCACTATTCAAGCCAACAGAGGATACAGAGAACCCACAACAATTTTATGTCCCTGAAGACCAGTTGATCACGTACAATCTAGGAGACAAGGACCATCCTCGACCTGTAAAAATAAGGAAAAACTTACCGGAAATCTTTCAGGCTAATTTGATTCAGCTCCTTTGCGAATTCACAGACGTCTTTGCATGGGATTACAAAGATATGAAAGGATTAGATCCGCGCATATATCAGCATAGAGTCATGCTGAAGCCTGAAGCTAAACCGAATAGGCAGCCCAGCTATTGGATGAATCCCAATTATGCATCTTAGGTAAAAGCCGAACTTGACAGATTATTAAAAGTAGGATTCATCGTACCAGTAGAACATGCTGAATGGATTTCACCAATTGTGATTGTGCCAAAGAAAAATAAGCAACTACGAATCTGTGTAGACTACCGGAAATTGAACGCAGCAACAGTACCAGATCCTTTCCCGATCCCCTTTTTGGATACCATGCTTGATAGGGTAGCAGGCCACGAAATGTATTCATTCTTAGATGGATACAGCGGTTACAATCAGGTTAGAATGGCTGAAGAAGATATACCAAAAACTGCTTTCATTACCAATTGGGGTGTCTTCGCCTGCACCGTAATGTGTTTCGGATTAAGAAATGCACCAAGCACATTTCAGCGATGTATGCAGGAGATACTTTCTCCTTATCTCACTTCATTCATGCAAGTATATCTTGACGACTTCTCAATCTTTGGGAAGATGATAGCACATTTAAGTCATTTACGATGTTGTTTTCAGAAGTGTAGAGAATATAGACTCTGTCTTAACCCAAACAAATCCGTGTTTGCGGTTTCGTGTGGCAAACTACTTGGGCATATTGTATCTGCTCAAGGTATCCGAGTAGATCCAGATAAGATTTCGGCAATTTTAGAAGCCCCGGTACCCGCAACTCCAAAAGAAGTAATGCGTTTTATGGGTCAAATACGGTGGCATGGCAGACACTTACGGTGGCTTGCTCACCTCGCAGTACCACTGAACAGGCTAATCACAAAAACTCCCCGACAGTTTGAATGGACTGAAGAATGCCAAACTACATTTGATCGGCTCAAGTATCTCCTGACGCAAGCCCCAATTTTACAACCACCGGACTGGGACAATCCGTTCCATGTTTTTGTCGACGCCTCAGATATTGCGATCGGCAGTATTCTGATGCAGCAAACAGATAAGTGGTTTCGCCCTGTTTATTACGCCAGTAGAAGGCTTGCACCGGCAGAAAAGAACTACTCCACTACTGAAAGAGAATGTCTAGGATTGATTTACTCAGTCAAAAAGTTCAGACATTATCTACTAGGCCGGAAGTTTACCTTTCATGTGGACCATGCTGCCCTTGTTTATCTAGTAAGACAGCAGCATTTAGGTGGACGATTAGCACGATGGGTGCTACTTTTACAAGAATTCGACTATGACGTCATTCACCGACCCGGAAAAGCACATGCCCTAGCAGATTTCTTATCTCGCCTGGATTCCGATGAAGCTCCGGTAGGCATAGAGGACACGACTCCTGCGATTTATAATGCTGAACCACTATCGGATGAGACGGCCAACCCACAAGCACCATCTACATACTATGATCAGATTTTAACTTTTCTCACCGAAGGATGCTTCCCATCTGAGATGACTAAAGCAGTTCGAAGGAAATTGGCAGTCTTGAGCCGCCAATTCCGGGTAGTAGCAGGGGAACTATATTATGCAGATCATACCGGAATCTTACTTCGCTGTATTCCACCTCATGAGGTTAATTCAGTTATCACTTTGGCGCACTCAATTCCTACTGGTGGCCATTTTGCAGTAGACTTAACTCACCGAAAAATTTTGCAAGGAGGTCTCTGGTGGCCAACAATGTACAGAGATGTCGCACAGTTTGTTAAACAATGTGATACTTGTCAAAGAACTGGTCAGCCTTTGCAAAGGCATCTTTTTCCTCTGCAACCCGTCTTACCACTCGAACCATTTCAGAAATGGGGATTAGATTTTATCGGTCCAATCACACCCCCAGCAGTCTTCAGTAACAACAGATACATACTAACCTGTACAGACTATGCAACAAGATGGGCAGAAGCCTGGGCTTTACGATCTGCTACAGCGGTTACGGTAGCAAAATGCCTACTCACAGATGTCTTCCCACGATTTGGCTTACCCCTGGAAATTGTCTCAGATCAAGGCACTCACTTTGTAAACAATCTAATGAAGGCCCTTACACAATCATTCCAAGTCACACATAAATTTAGCTCTCCTTATTATCCACGTGCCAATGGATTGGCCGAAAGTCCAAACAAATCACTGTTGAATATCCTCCGGAAACTGATCATGGAAGCACCGGAAAGATGGGATCAACTACTACCTGCAGTATTATGGGCATAAGGTAACAACAGGTTTGACACCTTTCAAACTAGCTTATGGCTTAGAAGCAATAGCACCCATGGAAATAGTCATCCCAAGTCTGCGTGTAGCAATCACTCAGAAGATGCTACCGGAATATTCGCTGACAGCACGAATGGACGCACTCAGAGAACTTAATGAGCACCGATGGCTCAGTTTTTTAACTATGCGCTGTCGTCGGGGTTCATGGAAAGGAGGGTGATAGTTGAGACACCAAGTCATGCATTTCTTCTAGATATGAGCATTTTTCTCTAACTCTCTAATATAGTTCTCTCTTTATCACTCAAAGGCTTATATGAAAGTGAAGGTAAGCCTCTAAGTCACAAATACCTTTTCATATTCTATGAATTCCCGTATCTTTTATAGCTCTCGTGCTTTCCATAATCCAAAGAGGTCTATCGTGGTAGTTTATAAAGCATAAAATCTGTTTCATTCTGTACGTAGCAAATCCACTTAAGCATTTAAAGGTGAAGGAAAATAAAACGTATTACAGTGTTTTTGGAGCTGGCAGACAGACGACTTAAAACTTAGTTTAAGAAATACAAGGTGTGAGCAACATTTCAGTAATCATACAACATAAACAGTTCATTGACTCTATGCAAACTTAATGTACGAAGCTCTGAACAGTATGCATATCAACTAACAATTATTGGTGGAACAGATATCTAATGTGCACACAACAGCGATGCAATCCATCTCAATTTAAGCTACTTATTAGATCATCAATTATCAAGTGACAGTAAGCAGTTAATTTCATTGATCGAAATCCTGTCTTCAGCAATTCTTAGAACTTTGTTACCATTTAATCGGCGCTGATTATCAGACATTTGTGCGCAATCCTCAGACAATGGTAAGCAATCACAGCTTCATGCAAGTAGACCCGTAGTTTTGAGATTGCCTTCCTCTTCTACTCAACAGCGAAGCGGTTTCAAAGCAGCCATCATCTTCCTTGATTAGATGTTGAGCCCCTTTCCTCTAGTTTATCCTTCCACGCAGTGATGTTCCCTTCTCCTCTGATCGAATGTATCTTCTCCTTGCTTCACAACATTGCAAACAAAGACTCCAGGTCCGTGATGAATGTTCCCTCAATATTCAGATGTTGCAGAGATGATAGCTGCCGTAGGAGACGCCATAGTGATGAGACAACGAAGATGAAGTTGTATAGTTGATGTCCGCACCATTATTCTAAGCCTCCAACACAAACAACATCATAACCTCAAATAAAGCTCCATCGCAATGTATGAAAAAAAAACGGGTCTTTCCAAAGCCAGTCTCTTGCAATGTTGCAATCACAAGATGATGTACAACTCCTTTAACAGTTATGAGAGTATCCACTTTGACCATATCCTTTTTTGTACATTCTGGCATCCTTGAAAACAGAATACAGTAGTGTAGAAGATACATACAGAATCCCATCAGAATACCTCTCTCTCGATTTTTCTTCAAAACATACTGAATCTCTTCAGAGGAAGCGAATGCAGTTGTCTGTTCCCGGAATACAAAACCCCTGGCATACAAGCACTTGTCACGGGTAAAACTTTCCTTTGTTCTTGGTGTTGTGTCCGGTTGATCTCAAATGAAGGACTTGGACTGCGTTGCACATATGATGGCTTTGCGGAAGAAAGGTAAGGATGAGAATCCATCGGCATGGATGAGAAGATGTTGAAGGGATATATATACGACCAAACTGTGACACTCATATCCTGCACTTTTGCATACCAGTGCATCTGTTACCTTGCAAAGACGACGTAGGATTACGTACCGATGCTATCATTAGCAATAGGACATCCTCTGAGTTGTGCTTGGAGCTTTGTAATTCTCCATGACAAGGATCCTTTTCCATAAATCGCGTGATGCAAGCAGGATCTCGGCAGAGATTAGAGCATGAATGATCTCCTGTGTAGGTGTGCCAATTGACAGAAGGACGAAAAGTATTGGAGCCAAATGAGAGCTTGCGCATCCAGTTGACCGAGCTTGAGGATTAATTCTGTAGGATGCTCTGGATGGGGATGAGGTGATTGACGACGACCATTCTCACTCTGAAAAGCTTCCTGACAACCATCTCCTCATGCGCTTCGACCTCCAGCAGCCGCCCCTCTATAGCGACACCTTCCAATCAGCGTGCCTCCATCTTGACTTCTGCAAGGGCCATAACCAAATCTTCAGCAGTGTCTCTGCGAATGGCCTTTTCCTCAATGTCTGCAGACATCACCGTAAAGGTAAAGCCCATCCCTTTTTGAATAGCATGTCGTGCAGCTGATGAAGAACCCCCAAAATTATCTTCGCGTTCGTGGTCCTCTTCGCCAGCTCGCTCCTTTCCTTCAACAAGGCATTCTCCCAATATAGAATCCACGCATCAGTTCTCATTCCTGATGATGACATCGATCTCCTTTTCAGCCGCCGCCACAGAAGCTTCCTTTTTCTTCTCAAAGTCATGTGACTAGACGCCCAAAATGCATAGATGGAAAAAACTCTAGATCTCTCCTCAAGGTAGACGATATCCACATATCCCGATTGATAGATGGGAAGCAAGAATCCTCCCGTGTCCCGATTAAGGAAAAAGAAATTTCCCTCTATTCTCCTCTTTAATGGTGCTTCAATTTGGTGTTTAAAATTTGACTTCCAACACTGGGTTTTGGATCACGACGACATCCACCCCCTCTAAACCTGTACATCCTCCGGATGTACCACCATCGATCTCGGTATCTGCAAGTCTTCAAGAATCCAAATGTGAGTGAAATCAAGTGCATGGGTTAAAACAAATGTGCCTATGCACGGCCATGTAATAAGCCCTACATATGCATACTCTAAGTGCATAAAAAAAACAGCATGGTGCAAATAGGGAGATATTGGAAATTCGGTGTTGAGGATGTACACTCAAATTGAACTCACATTTTCATCATGGATATACAATTCAATACAAGTGCAATCACTCGTGCAACTATGGGTTTTAACCAAAATATCACTCGTGCTCTTTACATTTCATTTATGCATGTGTTAGGTGCATGAAGAGAAACAAAATGGTGTGAAAAATCGAGGGTTTTATGGTATCTAAACAACGCTCACATCACTCTCAACTCCACTCTCCTAAAGATGCAATCACTCTTCCTTACTCAGATCTGTTCTCTCTTATCACTCAAAACTTGATTTATTATTTTTCAATGATATTTACCTATCTAATTGTGCAGATGGACGTGCTTCTACGGAATTTCAAAGACGTGTTTCTATATATTTTTACATGCATATTTGGCATGCAATGCATCTCAAAAATGGTGCAAAGAAAAGACCAGGGTTAAAGCACGATAGCTAATGAAAAAGATTTTCACGGCTTTGTTCTTGAGTCATCATCTCCGTTGGCTTTGCTTGATCATTCCTGCACTCATAGAAACTAAACAAATCATAAGAAACATCAAATCACATGACACAATATATATATGCAATCCATGAAAGAACTTCGGGAAACCATTTGCAGTAAACCATAAAGATGTAATGTGAAAGTGGTTGCCTCCTGCATAATCCATCAAACTCCTAGATCTCCAATTAGCTCCATATCAACACCTGTTTATATAAACTCAGAAAACACATTAGTAGCATCATATTCAAAAAGATTATTTTGAAAAATTTTCATTTTCTTGAGAACTAGATGCATTTTCTTGCTCTATTTATTTATGCATTTATTTGTTTATTTATTTATTTATTTATTATTATTATTTTTTTTTTTTTTTTTTTTTTTTTTATATTTGCTTTTATCCATCTCAAGAAATCAGAACATAATTATTAAGTATTTTCATAATTATATTTACAAAAGTCACTTTTGAATTCCTTGTGAATACAAGAAATTCCTTTCCAATACATTTTCACAAATAAATTCTCCAAAGAAGGTATGTTTAAAAACAGGCCATCTTTGAATTGCACCAATCAGTGTTGCTTTCATAAATACAGTAAATATGTATACAAGCCACCTTTTTTGCTTGTCTACCACTTGGCAGCTTGTTTGGTCTTTGTAACTCTCAGAGAATTTGGATATCCATATTTCAATTATCTGAGCATGAGTATCTTTATTTATGATTCTTTCAAATTCATCATGTGCAGAGTCATGAATACATGTATATGAAGTTTGAAATTTGCATATGTCTGATTCATAATTGAAATTTTCTTGTAAGCATGTATTTTCTTTTATTTCATGCTTGAGATCATTTATAGGAGTTTTATCCCTTTCAATATCTTCTATCATGTCTTCATCACTGTTAAAATGAGGTTTTTGAATAGAATCATTTGAATCCCACTTCAAATGGAAGTGTTCATCATACTCAGACATCAAGACACAGTCATCTTTATTCTTCATGGCAAAATCATTCCTTTTTGACTGAGTTTCGGAAATTATGAAGTCTGCTTCTTTCTCCAATCTTTCCAGGAACTCTTCATCATTGTCTTTTTCCAGATTCACTTGCCCATTTTCATGAAGAGACTCAATATCACTGAATCCAAGAAAGTCTTCATCTTCAATATCACTAGAGACTTTCTTATCAAGATCAAACTCATCATAATTTTTACACCTTATAGGACAGTGCATGTAGATTGACGGGAACTCAACTTCTTTATTCAAGATCCCATCATAGAATTCTTCATATCTCTCAATCATTTCTTGCTCATTCTCTTCAGAGGATGTACTTAGTCCACCTTCTTCAAGCATTGATTCTTCAATCACTGATTCTTGCTCAAGAATCTCATCATGTATGAGAATCTCAACATACGCATCCAAATCAACTTGAGCTTCATCGTTGCAATTGTTTGACTCAATAGTTTTACATTGGATATCCTTCAATGCTATACACGCATCTGATTTATCATATGTCACAATAAACATTTCATCTGCCACTTTATGCTCAATTTCTTCAACGTGTGGACTCAACTCAACATGATTATTTTTGACATACATATCAGTGTTCAGAGGAATGATTAATGGTATTTTCCCATCCTCCTCATGTTCATTCATATTTCTCTCTTCATGGAGTGTGGCATCATTTACATACATATCATTATTTTGAACTCCATCCAACTTATCCTCTTTTTTATGTGTGGGATCTTTGTCCAATGTGACATCACTCAAAAGAATATCAGTATCTTGATCTTGATCTAGACTATCGGTAGGATTAGGATCATGCTTATCACCATCGCCATACATATCACTATCTAGAGGACTTATCATTTGTACATCCTCTAGATTAGCATCATACTCATCTTCGTCATCACACATTTCAACCTCTGGAGGATTCATTATTTGCATGTCCTCCTTCATATAAGTAAGTTCGTTTTCTTGCATCTCTGTATGCATGTATAATGCAGATTCCTGCATATCCATTTTCTTACCCATCGGATCTTCTATTGACAGTTCCTTAGATTCAACATCATGTTCCATGGGAGTTTCTTCATGTAATTCAGTCATTAGATCAGAAGTTCTATCCGAATCCTGTGTTAGAAAAGGATCATCACCATCAAGTGACATCCAATCATACTTCAAATCTTGCCCGATGTCATCATGTAAGGATGCATCTCGAGCTCGATCTTCAGACATATTTATTAGGTTCTCTATTTGTATCTCATCTTTTATCTCCATTTGGTCACCTATGAGCCTTCTAGATATCTCTATCTCTTTGTTTGCATCTTGATATGTTTCTTGATTTGTTTGATTATCTTTTATTCGATGTGAGGAGTTTATCGGAGTAGAGGAAGCTTCATCTTGATTTCTTGTTGGGTTTTGTTGGTTTTTGTTTTGTTTTATGTTTGTTGTTTGTTTGGTTTGATGTTGGTTTAGTTTGGTTTGATTTTGATTTAGTTTGGTTTGATTTTGATTAGCTTCCACTTGCTCTTTTGATCCTCCCATCTTCGGGCTTTGTCCACTTATGGCACCTAAAGATATAATCATTGTAAAGAAGTCTAGGGGCTCTTGGCACCTTGTAACCTTTGAGGTTACATCAATCGCACTTTTAGAAGTTTCTTCATATTTCTCATCATCACTATGGATATCAAGCCCATGCATATCTACTTCATGCCCAAATGGGGTCTCTACAACCTCATGGACTTGAACATTATCCACGATTGGTAAAATGCTTGGAACATGATTATAATTTTCATCTGTTTGAAGATCTGTTCTCCAATCATTTAAAAATTTCTCTATTGTTTGTTGTTTCTTTACGTATTTCATCACAGCTTCATGGACGAGCATCCAATCCTCTGTGAGTCCTGAGTCGGAGTCTATATCTTGAAGAAGTGGAATTAACTCCTCTCGGGCATTAACATCGATTGTTCGAAGAAACAACGAAACCCTTTCATGACTCATGCACCTCTTATCGTGCTCAGAAAGATCATCATATTGTCGCTCAAACTCTTCTTTGATCTCAAGAATTGGTTGGTCTTTGGGCATATGAACCCACCTCAGGAAAGATCTACGAGTTACTTTATCAAGATCCTCTAGCATAAACTGCTTAAGGAGTGTCGCTTTGTATTGGGACCATGTCGTTTGATTTATTCGCATTATTTGGTCTCGCACGTCGTAATCCGACACATAGATAAAGTTTTCACATAATTCTTTTTCCGTCATCGGACTTAGTCCGACACCTAGATATTTGGCCTCGAGTTCATATTCTTTGCAGAACTTTGAGACATTCTTTCCATTGAAAAAGCCACACCGATTGACTAGACGTTCATGAAGTGATTGGATGGCTTTTTGACGCCTATCCTCTTCTCGAAATCGTAGGAATTGAGCTAGGATCTCTTCCATTTTGATTATGCTAATCTTTGTGGCTCTATAACTCACTCACCCCTCCTTTCACGTCGGGTTCACCAGGAATGTCGTCGGGGTTCATGGAAAGGAGGGTGATAGTTGAGACACCAAGTCATGCATTTCTTCTAGATATGAGCATTTTTCTCTAACTCTCTAATATAGTTCTCTCTTTATCACTCAAAGGCTTATATGAAAGTGAAGGTAAGCCTCTAAGTCACAAATACCTTTTCATATTCTATGAATTCCCGTATCTTTTATAGCTCTCGTGCTTTCCATAATCCAAAGAGGTCTATCGTGGTAGTTTATAAAGCATAAAATCTGTTTCATTCTGTACGTAGCAAATCCACTTAAGCATTTAAAGGTGAAGGAAAATAAAACGTATTACAGTGTTTTTGGAGCTGGCAGACAGACGACTTAAAACTTAGTTTAAGAAATACAAGGTGTGAGCAACATTTCAGTAATCATACAACATAAACAGTTCATTGACTCTATGCAAACTTAATGTACGAAGCTCTGAACAGTATGCATATCAACTAACAATTATTGGTGGAACAGATATCTAATGTGCACACAACAGCGATGCAATCCATCTCAATTTAAGCTACTTATTAGATCATCAATTATCAAGTGACAGTAAGCAGTTAATTTCATTGATCGAAATCCTGTCTTTAGCAATTCTTAGAACTTTGTTACCATTTAATCGGCGCTGATTATCAGACATTTGTGCGCAATCCTCAGACAATGGTAAGCAATCACAGCTTCATGCAAGTAGACCCGTAGTTTTGAGATTGCCTTCCTCTTCTACTCAACAGCGAAGCGGTTTCAAAGCAGCCATCATCTTCCTTGATTAGATGTTGAGCCCCTTTCCTCTAGTTTATCCTTCCACGCAGTGATGTTCCCTTCTCCTCTGATCGAATGTATCTTCTCCTTGCTTCACAACATTGCAAACAAAGACTCCAGGTCCGTGATGAATGTTCCCTCAATATTCAGATGTTGCAGAGATGATAGCTGCCGTAGGAGACGCCATAGTGATGAGACAACGAAGATGAAGTTGTATAGTTGATGTCCGCACCATTATTCTAAGCCTCCAACACAAACAACATCATAACCTCAAATAAAGCTCCATCGCAATGTATGAAAAAAAAACGGGTCTTTCCAAAGCCAGTCTCTTGCAATGTTGCAATCACAAGATGATGTACAACTCCTTTAACAGTTATGAGAGTATCCACTTTGACCATATCCTTTTTTGTACATTCTGGCATCCTTGAAAACAGAATACAGTAGTGTAGAAGATACATACAGAATCCCATCAGAATACCTCTCTCTCGATTTTTCTTCAAAACATACTGAATCTCTTCAGAGGAAGCGAATGCAGTTGTCTGTTCCCGGAATACAAAACCCCTGGCATACAAGCACTTGTCACGGGTAAAACTTTCCTTTGTTCTTGGTGTTGTGTCCGGTTGATCTCAAATGAAGGACTTGGACTGCGTTGCACATATGATGGCTTTGCGGAAGAAAGGTAAGGATGAGAATCCATCGGCATGGATGAGAAGATGTTGAAGGGATATATATACGACCAAACTGTGACACTCATATCCTGCACTTTTGCATACCAGTGCATCTGTTACCTTGCAAAGACGACGTAGGATTACGTACCGATGCTATCATTAGCAATAGGACATCCTCTGAGTTGTGCTTGGAGCTTTGTAATTCTCCATGACAAGGATCCTTTTCCATAAATCGCGTGATGCAAGCAGGATCTCGGCAGAGATTAGAGCATGAATGATCTCCTGTGTAGGTGTGCCAATTGACAGAAGGACGAAAAGTATTGGAGCCAAATGAGAGCTTGCGCATCCAGTTGACCGAGCTTGAGGATTAATTCTGTAGGATGCTCTGGATGGGGATGAGGTGATTGACGACGACCATTCTCACTCTGAAAAGCTTCCTGACAACCATCTCCTCATGCGCTTCGACCTCCAGCAGCCGCCCCTCTATAGCGACACCTTCCAATCAGCGTGCCTCCATCTTGACTTCTGCAAGGGCCATAACCAAATCTTCAGCAGTGTCTCTGCGAATGGCCTTTTCCTCAATGTCTGCAGACATCACCGTAAAGGTAAAGCCCATCCCTTTTTGAATAGCATGTCGTGCAGCTGATGAAGAACCCCCAAAATTATCTTCGCGTTCGTGGTCCTCTTCGCCAGCTCGCTCCTTTCCTTCAACAAGGCATTCTCCCAATATAGAATCCACGCATCAGTTCTCATTCCTGATAATGACATCGATCTCCTTTTCAGCTGCCGCCACAGAAGCTTCCTTTTTCTTCTCAAAGTCATGTGACTAGACGCCCAAAATGCATAGATGGAAAAAACTCTAGATCTCTCCTCAAGGTAGACGATATCCACATATCCCGATTGATAGATGGGAAGCAAGAATCCTCCCGTGTCCCGATTAAGGAAAAAGAAATTTCCCTCTATTCTCCTCTTTAATGGTGCTTCAATTTGGTGTTTAAAATTTGACTTCCAACACTGGGTTTTGGATCACGACGACAGCGCGAAGTACAACTAAGGCAAGCCAAGACACACGATCGATATTTGAAGACTCCAATCTTTTCGGTAGGCCAGCTTGTACTCTTCTATAACGCAAAATCGGATAGAGCAGTAGGAAAATTCAAACTACGATGGTTCGGCCCTTTCAAGATCTCAGAACAAATCGGTCCGGCAACTTTTCGGTTGACTACGTTGACCGGAAATCCACTCCCCAAGGTAATCAATGGGTCGAAGCTGCGGCCGTATTATCCCACTACTAATACGCATTAAATTATTCGGCGGCGAGCCGCGTTTTGTATAAATTTTTACCGTTTTTTCTTTTTCTCCCTTTTTAGTCGTGTTTTGTACGAATCTTTATGTTACCAGCCGCCCCTCCCTACCGGTCACTCAAGCACGAACGCCAGCATGCAAACAGTATCATCCCCGCACCGCACAATGATACCCACCCCCCCCTTCCCACCCCCCACCGTGTTCTCCTTATTTAACCCTCTCGGTTGCGCCAAAAACGCTATTGTGTTCTCGAGATTATACGTATTATCCCTGTCTTCTGTGTTGCCTCTAAGTGTCCTCGTGAACACCATGGAAGCGCTAGCCAACTACGCTGCTTTCCGTGATGGTATCCCGACAGACGTCGGCGAATACCTGCGCTGCAGAGGGTTGGCCAACTTCGTTGAGTTGCCCTGGCACTCAGTGGAAGCCCATCCCTTCTCCGCACAGATCATCCACGCCATCGCCCAATTCCCCATCACCGAACGACAGTGGGTCTTCCCTTCCCTCCCATCTAGAACCGTCATCACCTTCCAAGCCTTCTCTGCAGCCTACCGCCTCCCCCCGCAAGGCCGCGAAAATGGCCCTAGCATCCCTGTCGCCCGCATGACCGAACTCTTCCCCCGCTCCTCATCAAACGAATATGCCATTCTCTGCCGCCCAGAACCTGTACGATCCGCCCTACAGTTCCTCGTAGCAATCCTCAACCTGCAAAAACAAACCTACGGCATCTCTCGCCCCTTCTATTCCGCCCTGGAGTTAGCCACCCGCGAACCTGTCAACTTTGCCTCTTATTTCTTCCAACGAATACATAAGGAATCCGTCGCTATAGTAAAACAACTCCAGAAGGGCACCTCTCCGCGCTCTCGCCTTCCCACATCATTTCCTTCCTCTTCCCAACCATTCTCGCCGCACAACCCCCACCCACAGGCCCAGCACTTAGGCACGAAGAATCAGCACACCCGCTCGATGAATCTGACGCAGAAGACGAAGAGATCAATCAACTCTTCCGCACTAAACGAATCCGGATCAGTTCTTCCGAAAGCGAAGTCCAAGGATCCGCCGGAAAGAAACACGACGCCGAAGAGGATAAACAAGAAGAAACATACCACGACACCGCCACTTCAATACACAACGACACTTCGACAGAGCAACAAGACCAGCAAAACCAAGCAGACACAAAGATAGTGTCCACCGAAAAGGAATCCGAGCATCAACAGGACGAACCGGAATCCGCCACAAAAGCATTGGATAAACTTATCGCGGCCATCAATCATACAGAAGCCGAACAACAGACAGTTGCAAAGGTAACCACGATTGACACTGTTCTGCCCACCCCACCTATCAACCCCGACCTCCCACCGGAACCATCCCGCCGACCCGGTTCTGAACCTACACCCTCCTCCTCTTCCTCCCCTAACTACTCTCCGCCAAATTCCCAGAACCTACTCACCGATACCTCCTCTCAGCCTCGTCAACCACCACCACCACCCAACGTATTTTCGGAACTAGCCTCCATGGGGCAGTTCCTCATGCATTTATCACACCAGCTGCCCATACAGTTTAAGGAAGCCACGGACAACCTGAAGGCAGAATACCAGTATAAGGTCGACGTCCTGGAAGCTGACATCACCCCCCTCCAAGAAGAAATCGAAGCCATAAAGACTGAGAACCATCAGCTACAGACACAGTTAGCAGAACTCCAAGCCAAATTCTTGGCAGAACAGACTCTAGTAGAGCAAAGAGATGCAGCTCTCGAGCAACTTGCAGCCTAAGAACGACTCCTACACGCCGCGCATGCAGAAATCCGAGCCCTGAAGACCACCCTCCACGAAAACGAAGATATCAACGCCTCTCTCAAAGAATTGATCGCAGAGACAAAGACTCAATTGCAGGAGTCCATCCAGAAGAATCAGGACCAACAGAAAGAAACCGAACAAATCCAAGAACAGTTACGACGAGCCGAAGAATGCGCAAATGAGGTTAACAGTATCCTCAAACGACAACTGATACGGGAAGGCCAATACCTAAAGGATATCGACAAGACGCGCAGGGACCGAGATGCATTCAAGAAAACTCTGGATTTCCAAACTCAGCAGTTTGAACGACTAGACAACCAAGTGCGCAACCAGAAGGAGTATATTACAGAGCTGCAGACCAAACTGACCGAAATGCAGACAGCCAGAGATGCGGCCTTAGCTAACGACTTTTATTTACAAGAGGCTTTCCTTCAAACCCAAGCCGAAATTTTGTTAAATCAAGCCATAGCCCTTAGTGCAGTAAGAACCGACGCCCAATTACTAGAACCCACCACCTTAGTACAGATGTTAGAAACTCTCAAAAAGAAAATTACCCGAACATTTAGGCTCGCCCGAAATATGTACTTAGAAGGCCTAGTATCCGAACCATAGGAACCTGCGGGTTCGAGTCCACCGTGCGTGCCAGTGTTAGACGACCGCCGGACAAGGACAATTGTACTTAGACAGAGGGCTTTAATGCGCGGTAAAGAAAGATTCGCGAAAACCTTGTAATAGAACGGTAGCGCTAAAGAAAAGTATGTTCTCAGGTGTGCAAAAGTGTATGTATAAGCGGATGGACGACGGAGCTGCAGGAGGGTTGCTATAGCGGACGGAGGGTTGTTGTAGCGGACGGAGGGTTGCTGTAGCGGACGGACGACGGAGCTGCTCAACACCATCATGGATTTCAACCCCCGCATTTGCAACAGACTCATCAAGATTCCTTCAGTGTTCCAGCTGACGGAGTATTTTCAGCAACAACATTAATTGCTGTTGGTCCTCTCGTCGCCAACAGACTCCAGCTAAGCGAGTAAAAAAGAGAGAGTACCCCTTGTTCCTCCCTCGGCTCCGTGACGGAACGGCGCTGCTGCTGCAGCGCCCCATTCTTTTCCTGCTCCTGAACATCATCATGTTCGGCATTGTTTTCTTTTCCGGTGTGTTGGCGGCTCCCGCTTGGAATCGGTTTCAAGGCACAGTCTCTCAGTCGTGATAAAGTCTCTCTGTCGCGGGAGGCAGTGTGTCGCCGTTGCCCGGGTGTCGCGGTGAAGAGGCTGTGTGTCGCCGTTGCCCGCGTGTCACGGGGAAGTTTTCGGTGTGTCGCCGGAGCGCGGGTGTCGGGGGCGGGGAAGCTTTCGGAGTGTCGCCGGAGCCCGGGTGTCGCGGGCAGGAAAGCAGTCAGTGTGTCGCCGGAACACGGGTCGCAAGAGTCCACCTATCGCGGGCAGTCAGAATCCCATCGATCGCGGGGACGGCGGCTTAGCTTGACGGCTTCTCTTCCCGCCATTCTCTCTTCAATTTAAAAAGGCGGGCCATCGTGTTTGCTCCTGGGTGCGTGCCTCTCACTTCGGCCTTGTCGCCTTGTCCCTCAGTTGTGCATCGTGTTGGCCACGTGGTGGTGGAGGCTCATATCGTGCAGTATTTTATAACAAAAAAGAGAAAAAAGGAAAGTCCGTATGAATACTGTCAGTTTTCAAGTGGAAGCTTGCCGACCTCATTGAAAGAGGAGTGCCTGCATTAATTTTCTTTTATTCCTCACTTTCTTGATTGAAAGTTCGTGAGCAGTGAGTGCGTGGCCTATTTCAAAGAAAAAAGATAAGTAAAAAGGGGAAAAAAAGAGATAAGAAAAAGGAAAAAAAAGAGAAAAGAGACAAAAGACACGGAAAATGAAGGGATGACCGAGGGCTTCTCAAGATAGGTACACTAGCCATGGATTTGGCGACCCCCTCTCTTGTGAGAATTAACCTGGCCCCTCCTCCCGGGGAGACCGATAACCTGGCCTCTTTGTTGGAGGGGGGTTCTTGTGCCGCCCTAGGGGCCTTCGAGAGTGCTGAACCCCCCTTGGTCTCCCTCAATAGATCCGCAATTTTGTCAACTCAGGCGGAGCTCAAGAAAGTTTGCCTCGTCGGCCAAATGTTCGGCCCTAAGCCCCCGCTCGAAACTGTGCGACAGTGGCTTCGCAACGAGTGGTTCCCCCGCGGGCTAGTTGTTTGTAAGTGTCAGTTCTTACCGGCAAGCCACTTGCTGCTAGTCTTTGAAAATGAAGATATGGCGTTTCGAGCCCTTAGTGTCGGAACTTGGCAACTCGGCCGGGCGACCCTGTGCCTATTCAGATGGTCCCCTGATTTTACTCCTGACAAATCGAAATTGCTTCGGTACCCCCTCTGGGTTGAGCTCCCTAACCTGCCATACTTCTTGTACAACTTCGTATGGGACATCGTTTCTCCTATCGGCAAGCCGTTGGCCTCACGCGAGGACATTGGTGGTCTCATTTATGAAGGTGCAAGACACTCGTTCAACGCCCGGTGGCACCCCCAAATCTGTGTCGAGGCTGACCTCAGTATGCCACTCCCATCAAAGATCAAACTGGACTTGGGCGAAGGGGATGTATGGGAGCAAGACATCAGCTACAAAAACCTTCCCAACGCGTGCTTTCGCTGTGGTCAACAAGGTCACAGGATCAAAGATTGCCCTTTGAGACGAAAAAGCAAGCGAAATCAAGAAGCCCCCAAAAATGCTCAAGACAGCAATGGAGCATTGAATCACTCGATGAAAGTAGAGGAACTCAAGGGTCCCCGTAATCCAGAAGCTGATGCAGACGGGTTCATCGAAGTCAGAAGAAGAAGGAAAAGAAGCCCTAGGGCAACCTCTGAGCGAAACAACAAGTCTATTTCCCCCTCCAGCAACTTGTATTGCAATCTGGAAAAGGAAATCAATGAGCTTGACTACCCAGGTGGGAACCAACTTGAGGAGGACACCGATGTCAATGGCCTGGAGATCCCTGACAGTAAAGAAACCTTGCAGGAGGGTTACACTACAAGCAAAGAAGACGGCTTTACTACCAGCAACGAAGATAACTTGGATAGTGAAAGCTCCATCATCGGATCGACTATTCCGGAAACAGAGCTGAAAACGGTGTCCAGTTCTTCCCAGCAGGAGGCATCCCGCAAAGGAAAACAACCTTTGGAGTTACCGTGGAAAAGCCCCCATAAGAACCTATTGCTAACTCGGGATCCGATCCGAGCGAAAAAGAAAGATGAACCCAAGAAAAGAAAGGACAAAGCTCCCTCCCGCAAAGAGGGATTACTACGACAATGATCATCATCTCGTTAAATGCTAGAGGGCTAACCGACCCCTCAAGAGCGATCATCATTGGTCAATGGCTTCGCGACATTAGCCTAAACCCTGATTTTATATGTATCCAAGAGATTAATATTGACGGAGAAGACCTCCAGAAACGGCTTAGACATGTCTCCTCGACCCATGTTTGGATTTCAACGATGCATCAGCGGGGATCCGGTTGAACGGTAATCGGTATCAATCAACTCTGGTTTGAAAAGCTCGAGAACTCCTTTGAAGATGAATGCCATCGATGGATTGCTATTTCTTTCAGTGCTCCTTTTTGTTTTACTTTAGTTTCTTTGTATGCCCCCAATGGGGAGTTAGAGAGACTCAACACTTGGGCCTCCTTGGACTCGCTCCCCCACAACGTGCTCATCTGTGGTGACTTCAACATGGTTGAGGACCCTACGGACAGATGGATGGGCAAGGGTAGGGTCATCGACAGTCGGGAGAAAGAAACGTGGGACAAAACTAAACTACACTTGGATTTGGTCGAATTCAAAGACTCGAAGAGCTTTTCCTGGTCAAATCTCCAAGCAGGCGAGGACCTGAGGAAAGCTAGACTTGATAGATGCTACATCTCCCAGAGTTTTACTCATCAGTGGGGCCACCCTTCCCTCTCGCAACGCACCGACCTCACCATCTCTGATCACTACCCGATCGTCATCACTTTTCAACCCCCCACCAAGATTCGTAAGGCTCCGTGGTTCCATGCCAGTGTGCCCTCCTTCTCTCTCCCCTCCGTCCATCAAGAAATTTCTGATGTGTGGAAAGAGGCATTTGCCTCTGGCTTGTCCCGAGCCAAGTGTTGGAGAAGTGCGGTCGATAAGTCACGACAGATCATGATCAGATCCAGGAAGATGCTAGAGACTGTGCGGCGGGCTCGTAGAGAAGCTCTATATCATAGACTCTGGCGGCTCGAGGAGGAAGTGAACAAAGGAAAATCTCAAGCCCAGAAAGGACTTCGAAAAATCAGAGCGCTGCTGAGATATGAGGAAGAGATACAAAGGAAAAATTTGCAAATTTTCTTCAAGGAGTGGTGGGCTGGCAAAGCCGACAAACCCACCAAAGAGATGTGCCATATCCTCAAAAGGAAACACAACAGAGAATCGATCCCCTTATTGCTAGACGCAAATGGCAATGTATGCAATACGGAAGAAGATAATTTTGAGATCATTGAAGGGCACTTCACGAGACTCCTGGGGACCTCAAACCCCCTCTCCCACCATAGAAGGGACTGTATGGCAGCCATATCTAGGGTCTCCCCCCACAGGATACCACCCAACCTTCACTCTCTGCTTCATGCCGCTATCTCTGAAGCTGAAATCTTTGAGGTCATCGATGCCCTCCCCTCAGGTAAAAGCCCGGGCCCCGACGGGCTCACTAATGAGTTCTTTAAATCCTTCAAGTTGGTGGTTGCCACCCTTCTCCGTTTGGTTTGGCAAGAGGCACTCAAGTTTGGCGCGCTTCCTTCTTGCCTCAACAATGGCATTATCAAGCTTGTGCACAAAAAAGGGGAAAAGAACAGAATAGAGAATTGGCGTCCCATTACAATGCTCCAAACAGGATACAAGATCATCGCCAAAGTCATTGCCAACAGAATCTCTTGCCACTTGAGAGCGTGGTTAAGCGAGGACCAAAAAGGTTTCATCAAAGGCAGGTCAATTTTGGAAACCATAATAGATATCTGGGAAGGTCTTGAATTTGCAAATGAGTCTAAACAAGAAGTGGTTTTCCTCAAGATCGACTTTGATAAAGCCTACGACAGGCTAGAATGGGACTATATTCTTCAGTCGCTACAGGATCTTGGATGTAGCCAGAAATTCACCAAGATGATCGCGACCCTTCTCGGAAACGCATCGACCCAAATTAACATTAATGGAAATCTTTCAAAGGTGATCAAACTTAGAAGATCTATCAGACAAGGGTGCCCTTTGGCTCCCCTTCTCTTTGCCATTGCCACGGAAGGTCTTAGCAGGCTGGTGGAGCATCAGGTGGAAGCTGGTAACATTAAAGGCCTTCGTTTGCCGCATGACCACAGTCAGATCACCATGAGACTTTTTGCCGATGATATGAACGCTTTTGTGCACAATGATAGTACCAGCCTTGAGACGTTCTGGAAGTGTCTTGCTACTTTTTGTGAAGCCTTTGGATCCATAATCAACCACTCTAAGACCGCCTTTAGAGCTATTGGTGGGTCACAACCCGACCTTCTCATTGATCATGGCTGTAAAATCATCCCGCAGGGCCAAATTTTTCCGCTTCTGGGGATTCCCTTGGGGTTTGGCGTCTCTATGGAACAGCGGTGGAACTGGGTGCTTGCCAAACTCGAAAACAAGCTTAACTATTGGAGAGGTATGCAAATCAATCTTGCTGGTCGTGCTATGTGTTGGTGCATGACAATCATCAATTGAAGAATTATGGAGGAATGAAATCAAGGAGTCAAGAAGAAAACAAAGTCAGATGGTTGAATGAAGGACATGTTCAAAAAATCCAAAGATATGTACACATATGTACATTAGCTGACTTATATCTTTGTTTAGTCATACACTTGTATATATTCATATATAAATATGTTGGAAAATGTCGGGTAAATAGAGCAGAAGAAGATTAGAAGAATAGGGAGAGAGAAATTAGTGTCATTAGACACATTGAAAGTGAGTGAATCATCTATCCTCACTTGTATGTAAATTTTCTGAAGAAATCGAGAAACTTGCGCCCGATGTTTAGCAGTCTGCTCCTTCTGTGTTTAATCTTTTGAGAAATCCTTCTGCACGTGTCTAAGTCCATAGCTAATCTATCTATGGCTAGAATTTGAGAGGTTAATTGAAATCAAGCTGAGAGAATTTTGATTAGGAACATTCATATGTAAGAATGTTCTAAGAGTCGTAAAATCTGGCGCACATTTCATCTTCAATGAAATGATCATTGCTCAGTCCACAGTGTAAAGTTTTACACAAGTGAGGGCTTAAAATCTAAGTTGGAAGGTAAGCCATCTATGGCTAAAAGATCTTGATCAAACGGGATTTACTTTGGGAGAACCAGTGCTAAGAAGTTGCAGGTGTCAAAGTCGCCATTGCAGAGAAGCTCTTTCAGGCATAGGTAAAGTGTTTCACACATTTCTCAGTGTGTACTCAATCTTTTTGAGAGATTTAACTTGGCAAAGTTGCGCAACCTTAAGGCGAAGTGTTGTGCAAAGTTTTATCAAAAACTTTACAGGATTGATTAGTCAATGAGTGATTAATCTGCAGCAGACTTTTCTGAAGAAGCTGAATTTTTCAGAATAATCAATTTTCTGATAAATTGGTGAAAGTTCTCTAAGTTTGGTGGAGTCTAAGGTTAATCTTGATATAGAGGTGATCTAAATTCAAGGTTAACTTGTTCTTTTGGAGATTAACACTCTCCATCAGTGGTATCAGAGCAGGTTGTGTCAAAATTGAAGTAAAGGAGACTCCAACTACTGCAGAAATACAAATCTTTACATCTCGAAGGTGCAAAAGGTTAAAGTGTGAAGAAAGATTGAAGGAAGACATACAAAGAGTATCAAAAGGATCAGAAGGAGCAACATTCGAAGTAAAGGTACATTCATTATCTGTAAAGGTTAAAGTTTTGAGACTATAGGTGAAGCAAGGATGGGAGATAGTCTCCAAATTGAAAAGTTGGATAGAGAGAACTATCCAGCTTGGTGTATGAGGATGGAAGCTCATCTTATGAGCAAAGATTTGATAGCCTACATTACAGGTGAAGAAGAGAAGCCTAAATTCAGAGATCCTAGTGTTCCAACTAGGGAGGAGCTTGCAGATTTGAAGAATTGGATGAAGAAGGATGCTCAAGCAAGAAGTATCATCTACATGGCAGTCAATGACTATTTGCTTCCTCACATTAGAGGACTTGAAAGTGCATGTGACATTTGGAATGCTTTGGAAGAGCATTTCCAAAATACAACCAAATCAAGGAAAGCTTCACTATGGGCAGAGTTTACTACTTTTAAGAAGAAGGCCTCACAATCAATCTCTGATTATGTGACAAAGATGAAGGACATTGCAGACTCTCTAGGTGCAGTGGATGAAGATATTGAAGAAGACAAATTGGTAAGACAAATACTCACAGGGCTAAGAGGAGATGAGAAGTGGAAGCCTTTCATTTTATCTACAGAACTTTCATTAGATCATTTTACTCCTGATTTGAATCAATTGTTAGGTCATATGCTAACTTTTGAGAATGATATCAAAGGAGATGTTGATAAGAGTGCAGGTCATGCAATGTACTCTAAAGACAAGAAGAAAGCTAACAAAGGAAAGCAACAATCAGGTGAAGAAGAAGGTACTTCAAACCAAGCAAACTTCATAAGAGGAAAAGGAAGTGGCAGAAGTAGAGGAAGAGGCAGAAACAACAAAGATAATGCAAGAGCTTGTTGGATATGTGGTAAGACCAATCATCTATCTCATGATTGTTGGCATAATAATCAAAACAATGGTAATTATCAGAACTTTAATCAAAGAGCAAGAGGTGGTAGATTTCAGAGAGGAAACTTCAGAGGTAGAGGTGGTAGGAATTCTTTTGGAAGAGGTGGAGGAAGAAGCTTCCAAAATCAATCCTATAATAGCACCTACTACAACTATGCATCAGATCAAAAAGAGGACTTGACTCTCATTATGAATACTTGTGAAACCTCACATGAGGACATGAGAGTGTTTTATATTGATTCAGGATGTAGTAATCATTTAAGTGGAAATATTGCTTTGATGACTGACCTAGATCATAATGCAATTAACCATACAGTTCAGACAGGTGATAATACAAAGCATAAGGTAAAGTCAATTGGTTCAGTCAAAGCTAAGGATGGGAGCACTCTTCTGAGTAAGGTACTTTATGTTCCCACAATTCCAAAGAATTTGATCAGTGTAGGTCAAATTGTGGAAAAAGGTTATGAGGTAAGGTTTACCAATGATGGAGTTTATGTGGAAGACCCTAGTCAAGGGTATAAACAAGTTATTGCAGGAAAGAAAGAAGGAAGGCTCTTCACATTGAAGGTACAAGGAAATGTTGGACATGCTATGTTCACATATGGAGAGCAGAAGGTGTCAGAATTGGATCTTTGGCACAAAAGACTTGGACACTTTAATGAAAGAGGTATCAAAGAAATGATTAACAATGATTCAGTGCTTGGAATGCCTAACATTGCAGGTCAACACATGACATACAGATGTGAGGCATGTCAATTAGGTAAGGCTCATAAGCAATCCTATTCCAAGCATGGATTTATGTATTCAGAAAGACTTGAATTGGTGCATACAGATGTGTGGGGTCCTTCAAAGGACTTTAGTATAAATGGTTCAAGATATTATGTCATATATGTTGATGATGCTACCAGGTGGATCACAATTTATGTGATTAAAGAAAATTCAGAAGTGTTTAATACATTTAAACACTATCATGCATATGCAGAAAGGATTACAGGTCAAAAATTAAAGAGACTAAGGTCAGATGGAGGGGGAGAGTATTTTTCAAATGAGTTCAATGATTATTTGTGGAATGCAGGTATAAAGAGAGAAGTTACTTGCAGGTATTCTCCTCAACAAAATGGGGTAGCAGAAAGAAGAAATAGGACTCTTGTTGAGTTTGCAAGGTCCATGATGAAAGAGAAGAATTGTCCAAATTATTTGTGGGCAGAGGCTGTAAATACAGCTACATACTTGGTCAATAGATTGCCTTGTAAAGCTTTGCAGGGCATGACACCATATGAAGCTTGGTGGGGTAAGAAACCTACCTTAGATCATTGCAGAATATTTGGATGCTTGGCATATGCATATGTGCCATCTCAATTGAGGCATAAGTTGGAGCCTAAGGCAGAAAAGTATGTTTTCATTGGCTATGATGATAAGCAAATGGGATATAGGTTGTGGAGTCCATCCACAAAGCAATTTATTGTATCCAAGGATGTTACATTTGATGAGCAAGGTACTTGGTATGCAGGTAAATATAATATACATGCAGATGATGAAGAAGTAGTGGATCAAAGAAAAGGTAAAGCAAAGATTCAATTACTTGATGAAAGTGAGAACAATGAAGTGCAGGTTGAAGTTGAAGAGAGGCCAAGGTTTGATACAGAATGTGATGAACCAGAAACTTCAAGAAGTGCAGAAGTTAGAAGGTCATCTAGGCACAAATGGCAACCTACAAGGTATAGCTATGACACTTCATTCTTAACTACTAAAGATTATGCTTATTTGGTAAAAGCAGATGAAGACCCTTCTACATATGAAGAGGCCAAAGGGAAGAAGAATTGGGAAGATGCTATGCAAGAGGAGTATGATGCATTGATATAGAATCAAACATGGGATTTGGTTCCTAAACCTAATAGTCAGAAAATCATTGGTTGTAAGTGGGTTTACAAGACTAAAAGATTTGCAGATGGAAGTGTGTCTAGGTACAAAGCTAGACTTGTTGTGAAAGGGTATGCACAGACATATGGAGTAGACTATGATGAGACTTATAGTCCTGTGGCAAAGATGACAACCATCAGGACACTCATAGCAATTGCTGCTTGCAAAGGTTGGAAGTTATCTCAATTAGATGTAAAAAATGCTTTCTTGAATGGTTACATTTCAGATGAAGTCTACATGGAGCAACCAGATGGGTTCAAAGATCAAGTGAGTCCAAATTATGTGTGTAAGCTCAAGAGAGCTTTGTATGGGTTGAAGCAGGCCCCAAGGGCTTGGAATTATAGGCTTGTAAAATTCTTGAATGATCTTAGATTTCAAGCATCAAAGGCAGATAGTAGCTTGCTAGTCAAAGCAAGTGAAGATGGGTTCATTTATGTGTGTATTTATGTTGATGACATAATACTTACAGGAACAGATGATAAGGGAATACAAATAATCAAGAAGCAGATGGAGAAAGAGTTTAAAATCAGTGATTTGGGGAACCTATCATTCTTCTTGGGAATGGAGATCTCTTATACTCAACATGGAGTATATGTGACCCAAGAAAGGTATCTTAAAAATTTGCTAACCAAATTTAAAATGGAAGATTGCAGGGTTGCACCTACACCTTTGGAAGTGAACCATAAATTGTCTAGGTTTGGAGGAGAAGAGTTCAAAGATATGAAACTCTATCAAAGTTTGGTTGGTAGCTTGATCTATGCTACATTGACAAGGCCTGATTTATCATATGCAGTTGGTGTGCTTTCACAATTTATGCATTGTCCTAGAAAGGAACATTGGATTGCAGGACAAAGAGTACTTAGGTACATCAAGGGTACACTCAGAGAAGGGTTGTACTATGGATTTACTTCTGATACAAGAGTGAAGATATATAGTGATGCAGATTGGGCAGGTAATGTGGATGATAGAAGATCAACACATGGATACTTGTGCTATGTAGGAGACAAATTGATTTCATGGTGTTCCAAGAAGCAACATACAGTTGCTTTGTCATCTACAGAAGTAGAATATAAAGGTATGGTGGAAGCTGCAAAAGAGGTAATATGGCTAAAGACACTTTTGAAAGTTTTTGATGTGATTCAGAGTACTCCTATTATTTGTGGAGACAATATGAGTTCATTATACTTGGCAGCTAATCCTGTATTTCATGCTAGAACTAAGCATATTGAAATACAGTATCATTTTCTGAGAGAGAAGGTCATTGAGAAGGAGATTGAAGTCATACACACTCCCACAAAAGATCAAGTTGCAGATATGATGACAAAAAGTCTAGATGGACCAAAACTACAAAGATTCAAGGATATGGCTGGAGTAAAGAAGATAGAGAAGAACCTCAATTAATGATTGAGGGGGAGCTGTTGGTGCATGACAATCATCAATTGAAGAATTATGGAGGAATGAAATCAAGGAGTCAAGAAGAAAACAAAGTCAGATGGTTGAATGAAGGACATGTTCAGAAAATCCAAAGATATGTACACATATGTACATTAGCTGACTTATATCTTTGTTTAGTCATACACTTGTATATATTCATATATAAATATGTTGGAAAATGTCGGGTAAATAGAGCAGAAGAAGATTAGAAGAATAGGGAGAGAGAAATTAGTGTCATTAGACACATTGAAAGTGAGTGAATCATCTATCCTCACTTGTATGTAAATTTTCTGAAGAAATCGAGAAACTTGCGCCCGATGTTTAGCAGTCTGCTCCTTCTGTGTTTAATCTTTTGAGAAATCCTTCTGCACGTGTCTAAGTCCATAGCTAATCTATCTATGGCTAGAATTTGAGAGGTTAATTGAAATCAGGCTGAGAGAATTTTGATTAGGAACATTCATATGTAAGAATGTTCTAAGAGTCGTAAAATCTGGCGCACATTTCATCTTCAATGAAATGATCATTGCTCAGTCCACAGTGTAAAGTTTTACACAAGTGAGGGCTTAAAATCTAAGTTGGAAGGTAAGCCATCTATGGCTAAAAGATCTTGATCAAACGGGATTTACTTTGGGAGAACCAGTGCTAAGAAGTTGCAGGTGTCAAAGTCGCCATTGCAGAGAAGCTCTTTCAGGCATAGGTAAAGTGTTTCACACATTTCTCAGTGTGTACTCAATCTTTTTGAGAGATTTAACTTGGCAAAGTTGCGCAACCTTAAGGCGAAGTGTTGTGCAAAGTTTTATCAAAAACTTTACAGGATTGATTAGTCAATGAGTGATTAATCTGTAGCAGACTTTTCTGAAGAAGCTGAATTTTTCAGAATAATCAATTTTCTGATAAATTGGTGAAAGTTCTCTAAGTTTGGTGGAGTCTAAGGTTAATCTTGATATAGAGGTGATCTAAATTCAAGGTTAACTTGTTCTTTTGGAGATTAACACTCTCCATCACTATGGTCATCAACACGCTCCTCTTATCATCTACCATCTATTTCCTTTCTTGTTGGAGACCGAAAGAGCAAGATCTGTCCAAACTGGATAGTATTTGTAGAAACTTCCTTTGGACGGGCGACCACAATAGGAGGGGGGTGCCTAAAATCAAATGGTCCATCTGCACCAGCCATAGAGATAGTGGGGGACTTGGTATCTTGGACATTGGGTGCATGGCTAACAAACTGTCGGCCAAATGGATGACTAAGGCTTGGTGCAACGGGGAGGCCTCGTGGGCCAAGCTGATCTTCAGAAACAAGAATGAGTTGGCGCTCATGGGCTTCCCAAATTGGAGGAATCTTGACATCTTGACCTTGTTGTTTTCCCCGATCCCCGTCTTCCCGAAAGGCTCTAATCTGGTGTGCTCCCTTTGGAAGAGTTGGAATAAAGTCAAAAGCTTCACAAGAATAAATGAAGACTGGAAGTGGGCTGCCGGTATCAGACAAAACGACTCTATCTGGTTTCCGATCCATGGCATCCGGAGTGTGGAATCTTGGAACACTCAAAACGCCAAGAAGCTATGGAACAAAGGCTTCAAAAAATGGAAACATCTCTGGAAACAAGACACCTACTGCTGGATCAACTTTGAGGATATTGACCCTAGCATCAACATTTCGCATGAAGAATGGAACACTTTGCAAAGCAGATTTCTCGCCTGGGACCGACACAAAGTTCGCCTTCTCATGGGACACGACATGCCGAGCTCGCTTGGTCTCAAATGGCACAATGGGAATAGTCTATCAAAAATCCCGAACATCAAAGAAACGATCGACTATCAGGTTAACCTCAACAAAAAGTGGTGCCTGTCATGGACGCGGCTTCGGTGGGACATGAAGTTCATGGCCATCTGGCACCCCCTCATAGAAATCAAAAATTCTGTCCTCTTATGGCAAATTCTTCATCACGGAATCTGGACCAACCTTAAGGCTAGCAAAATTTGTGGGATCCCTCCCTGGTGCAAACGCTGCCACCGGTCTATCGAAGATGTTTCACACATCTTCTTTACCTGCCCCAACTCCAACAGACTCTGGCAGGTGGTTGGAAAGAGAATTAGACTTCAAAAACGTCTCAGTTGGCAGCAGGCCCTGCTGGGAGAAGCGATCGGCTGCTCCGTGACTCTCTGGAACGCCATCAGAGGGGAGGTTCTATGGAAAATCTGGCGGGAAAGATGTGCTTTCAACTTCGGTGACTCCCCCAAGGAGTGGTCAATTGAGAAATCGCTGTTCCTCCTTGGCAAAAGGATTGTCAACTGTAAAAAATCCCCCCCCTTTAGGCATCATCAAGTTCTCCTTTTGATCGATAACAAGCTTAAACCCAAGTGGGCCCCACATGAGGGTGATGAGAGGGTAATTAACCTTCTTTGTAATGTCATCTAAGCTCTGTAAAAGCTTCCCCTGCTTTGTGGGATTTGGGGGGTCCCGTGGGCACTAGTCCCCTTCTCTTGTACTTTTCTTTATTTAATTCAAGTCCGGGAGAGTAGGCTATTGCCGAACTTCCTTTACATTAAAAAAAAAAACCTTGTAACAGACTTCTATTTAAAGCAATGAAAGGAAAGCGGTAGAGACCCGCAGTGTTGGGAAGAGCCCCTGCTTTTGTTGGGAATTGTAGTGTGATGTTTGGTTAAAGTCTCGAGCCGCGGTGTTTGGGAATTACAAGTGTAGTATTGTATATGTATGTGTTCCGTTCTGTCTGTTCCCCTAAGTCCGTTTCGGGAAGTTGTGAGCATACTGTTTGAGACTGTGTGTGTTGTGACAATGAGAAGATTGAGCTCTGTTCTGTTCTGTTTGCTTCTATCTGTTCTACTACCCTCCCGGTCGTGCAAAGTTACTATTCGGTAGTCCTGTGCTGCGAATCTGTTGGGTGATAGTTATATGTGGTTCTGGATTTCTTCACGGAATAAGTGTGGTTTATCATCCTTCTATTGAACAAGGAACTGGGTAAGGCCGAAGCGAACTAATTGCGTGTTAGCATTTTTCTGTTAAGTGACCAGGTTCCATACAATAGTCTGTGTTCACTGTGGATTCCGATCCCAGGAAGGACTCGTATCGGTAAGGGTCGGTACGCGAATGAAGGCATTGATAAGTTTGTGACGAATCGACTGTTGGTAGGAACTTGTTGCTTGAGTTTGGTATACAATAAGTTTGCGTAACCTCGAGTATAGCTGTCTGTCGTGTTATTGTTCGGTATACCTATCTGTCACGAGGAAGTAGTACATTGAATAGTATTCGGTTAATGAAGTTGAGCATTCTACTAGTTATAAGTCAGAACAGGACTACTGCTCTGTTACTATAGCAGGTCCAGTCCAGAAGTTCTAAGTCCCTGCACGCCGAATAGTTATCAGTAGTCAGAGTCAAATACTGAGCTAAGACGCGATGGAGTATTTATGAGTGTGTGAGAAGTTGGGAAAATAGGACAGGGCCTCTGTCTAACAGACCCCTACCACTCCCAAGGACCCACGTGGCTAAGAGAACGATAGTAGTTAGAAGATTTGGAACCAATTGAACGTGAAACATTTGAATAGAAAGTAAAGTAACGCTTAAACCAGTGTCAGTTTTAACCATAATCAGTTTAACATTTAACACTATGCAGGAAGAGTATGATGCATTGATGGAGAATCACACATGGGAGTTGGTTCCTAAACCAAATAGTCAGAAGATCATTGGATGCAAATGGGTCTACAAGACAAAGAGGTTTGCAGATGGAAGTGTGTCTAGGTATAAAGCTAGACTTGTTCTGAAAGGGTTTGATCAAACACATGGTATTGATTATGATGAGACCTATAGTCCTGTGGCAAAGATGACAACCATCAGGACACTCATAGCTATTGCTGCATGTAAAGGTTGGAAATTATGTCAGTTAGATGTGAAAAATGCTTTTTTGAATGGTTATATTTCAGATGATGTTTTGATGGAGCAACCACAAGGATTCAGAGATGGAAGGTATCCAGATCATGTATGTAAGCTCAAGAGAGCTTTGTATGGTTTGAAGCAGGCCCCAAGGGCATGGAATTATAGACTTGTGAAGTTCTTGAAGGAACTTGGATTCCATGTATCTAAAGCAGATAGTAGCTTGCTTGTTAAAGCAAGTGATGATGGGTTCATTTACATGTGCATATATGTTGATGATATAATTCTTACAGGTACAAATGAGAAAGGCATTCAAAGACTAAAGCAGCCAATGGAGAAAGAATTCAAGATCAGTGATTTGGGAGACTTGTCATATTTCTTGGTCATGGAGATCTCATACATGATGGAGAGTGTTAATCTCCAAAAGAACAACCTACTCTTGAAATTAGAGCAGCTCTATATCAAAAGTAAGTCAAAACCTTCACAATTTGGAGGATCAACATTCAATTACAAGGGTTCTAGAAAATCTGTGAAAAAGGATGATTCTACAGAAAGTCTGCTGCACATATCTTCTCATTGACTTATCAAATGTGTAAAGTTCTTGATAAAACTTTGCACAAGGTGTCGCCTAAAAATTGTGCACCTCCTCCAAGTCGAATCACTCCAAAAGATTCAGTAGAATTTGAGAAATCAACTTGACAAGTTACCTATGTCTAAAACTATACTTCTGAGAAGTCGATTTAGACACCTATAACTTCTAAGACATGGTTCTCCAAGAATAGAACTCGTTTAAGCAAATGCTTTTAGCCATAAGTAGCTTACCTTCCAACTTAAAGATTAAGTGCTTACTTGCTCAAAACTTTAAACTGTGAAAGGAGAACTGATCAAAACATTGACTTCGAATTTTGTGCCTATTTCAGGAACCAATGAACACTTCTTCACATACAAATGTTCCTACACACAATTCTCTCAGCCTGATCACAATTGGAAGCTAAAAATTTGTACAGAGGTCAATCACCTATAGACTTAGACTTGTACAGAAGCATTTCACAAAAGATCTAACACAGAAGGAGAAAACACAGAAACATCGAGTGCAACATTTTCTTCATTTCTAAGAATTTTTACATCTAAGTGATGAGAGAGTCTTCACTCAATTCTAGGATGTCTAAATGACTCATACAACTTTGATTACTCTATTCTCATGCTCTCTCATGCTTATCCCGACATTTTCCATAGTATTTATAGGCAAATATTTACAAACTTATGACTGATCAAAAGTATAGGTGACCTATATTTGAACTAATGTACATATGTGTACATTTCTTTCAACTCCTGAATGTAAACTTCTTCTATGCTTCAAAACTTGATCTTTTCTTCATTCTTTGACTTCCAAAACTTCAATTGTTGATTGCTCTGCACCAACAGCTCCCCCTCAATCATCAATTGAGGTTTTCTCTATCTTCTTTATGCCTGCCATGTCTTTGAACTTCTGTAGCTTTGGTCCATCCAAGCTTTTGGTAAGCATATCAGCTATCTGATCTTTTGTTGAAGTATGTATGACTTCAATCTCTTTATCCATCACCTTCTCTCTTAGAAAGTGATACTGAATCTCAATGTGTTTGGTCCTGGCATGAAAAACAGGGTTAGCAGCTAGATACAATGAACTCATGTTATCTCCATATATGACATGTGTACTCTGTATAGTGTCAAAACTTTTCATTAGAGTCTTAAGCCATATCACTTCCTTTGCATCTTCAACCATGCCTTTGTACTCTGCTTCTGTAGATGATAAAGCAACTGTATGTTGCTTCTTTGAACACCAAGAGATTAACTATCTCCCACATAACACATGTATCCATAGGTTGACCTTTTATCATCTGGATTACCTGCCCAATCTGCATCACTATAAATCTTGATATTTGTATCTGATGTAAAACCATAATACAAACCCTCTTTGAGTATACCCTTAATGTACCTCAACACTCTTTGACCTGCAATCCAATGTTCTTTTCTAGGTCAATGCATGAATTGAGACAAAACCCCAACTGCATATGATAAATCAAGCCTAGTTAATGTAGCATAGATAAGACTACCAACCAAACTCTGATATAACTTCATATCCTTGAATTCTTATCCACCATATCTGCTCAATTTGTGATTCACCTCCATTGGAGTAGGTGCTACCCTGCAATCATTCATTTTGAACTTGATTAACAAGTTCTTCAAATACCTTTCTTGAGTTACATACACTCCATGTTGAGTATATGAAATCTCCATGCCCAAGAAGTATGACAAGTCTCCCAAATCACTGATTTTGAACTCTTTCTCCATTTGCTTCTTTAGGCTTTGAATGCCTTTCTCATCTGTACCTGTAAGAATTATATCATCAACATATATGCACATGTAAATGAACCCATCATCACTTGCTTTCACAAGCAAGCTACTATCTGCCTTAGATACTTGAAATCCAAGTTCTTTCAAGAACTTTACAAGTCTATAATTCCATGCCCTTGGGGCCTGTTTCAAACCATACAAAGCTCTCTTGTGCTTACACACATGATCTGGATACCTTTTATCTTTGAATCCTTGTGGTTGCTCCATGAAAACATCATCTGAAATGTAACCATTTAAAAAAGCATTCTTCACATCTAATTGAGATAATTTCCAACCTTTACATGCAGCAATTGCTATGAGTGTCCTGATGGTTGTCATCTTTGCCACACGACTATAGGTCTCATCATAATCAATACCATATGTCTGAGCAAACCCTTTGACAAGAAGTCTAGCTTTGTACCTAGACACACTTCCATCTGCAAATCTCTTTGTCTTATAGACCCACTTGCAACCAATGATCTTCAGGCTATTTGGTTTAGGAACCAAATCCCATGTCTGATTCTCCAATAATGCATCATATTCTTCCTGCATAGCTTTCTCCCAATTTTCCTTACCTTTTGCCTCTTCATATGTAGAAGGGTCTTCCTTTGCTTTAATCATATAAGCATAATCTTTGGTAGCCTGAAAAAAAGTATCATAGCTATACCTTGTAGGTTGCAACTTGTGTCTTGATGACCTTCTGAGTTCTCCACTCCTTAAGGTTTCTGGTTCTTCACACTCAGGATCAAATCTAGGCATTTCTTCAACTTCAACCTGCACTTCATTATTCTCTTGTTCATCAAATATCTGAACCTTTGATTTACCTTTCTTTTGACTCACAATTTCTTCATCATCTGTATTAATATTGATAGTACTTGCATACCAAGTACCTTGCTCATCAAATGTAACATCCTTAGACACAATGAATTGCTTTGTGGATGGACTGCACAATCTATAACCCATCTACTTGTCATCATAACCAATGAACACATACTTTTCAGCTTTAGGTTCCAATTTGTGTCTTAATTGTGATGGCACATATGCATATGCCAAACATCCAAATACTTTGAAATGATCTAAGGTAGGTATCTTACCCCACCATGCCTCATATGGTGTCATACCCTTCAAGGCTTTACATGGTAGCCTATTGACCAGATAAGTAGTTGTATTTATAGCCTCAGCCCACAAACAATTTGGACAATTTTTCTCCTTCATCATGGATCTTGCAAACTCAACAAGAGTTCTATTCCTCCTTTCTGCTACACCATTTTGTTGAGGAGAGTACCTGCAAGTGATTTCCCTTTTTATACCTGCATTCCACAAGTAATCACTGAACTCATTAGAGAAATACTCTCCCCCTCCATCTGACCTTAGTCTCTTCAACTTATGACCTGTAATTCTCTCTGCATACACATGATAATGTTTGAATGTAATCAATACTTCTGACTTATCTTTGATCACATAGATAGTGATCCATCTGTTAGCATCATCAACATAAATCACATAATACCTTGAACCATTGATACTCAAATCCTTTGATGGTCCCCACACATCTGTGTGTACCAACTCAAGCTTCTCTGAATACATAAAACCATGCTTGGAATAAGATTGATTATGAGCCTTACCTAATTAACATGCCTCACATCTGTATGTCATATGTTGACCTGTAACATTAGGCAATCCAAGCACTGAACCATTGTTAAACATATCTTTGATACCTCTTTCATTAAAGTGTCCAAGCCTCTTGTGCCAAAGATCTAACTTAGAGATCTTATGTCATCCATATGTGAACAAGGCATGACCAACATTACCTTGAATCTTCAATGTGAACAATCTTCCTTCTTTCTTCCCTGAAACAATCTGTTTATACCCATTGCTAGGGTCTTCCACAAATACTCCTTCATTAGTGAATCTCACTTCATAACCATTTTCAACAATTTGTCCTACACTTATCAGATTCTTAGGAATTGTAGGAACATACAAGACCTTACTCAATAAGGTGCTACCATCCTTAGCCTTCACTGATCCAATTGACTTCACATTATGCTTTGTATTGTCACCTGTTTGAACAACATGATTAGATACCTTATTTTCTAAATCAGTCATCAATGCTATGTTACCACTTAGGTGATTGCTACACCCTGAGTCAATGTAGAAGACTCTTTGGTCTTCACTTTGCCTTTCACAAGTTGCATTCATTATTAATGTTGAATCCTCCTTCTGATCTGAAGCATAATTGTAGTAGGTATTGTTGTAATGTTGACTTTGGAATCCTCTACCTGCATTTCTTCCAAAATAACCCCTACTACCTCTACCTCTGAAATTACCTCTTTGGTTTCTGCCACCTCTTCCTCTTGAATTAAAATTCTGATTATATCCACCATTATTATGAGTATTATGCCAACAATCATAAGTTAAGTGATTTGTCTTACCACAAATCCAGCAAGCTTTGACTCCATCTTTGTTATTCCTGCCTCTTCCTCTACCTTTGCCACTTCCTCTTCCTCTCACGAAGTTAGCTTGACTAGTTGTGCCTTCATCTTCATTTGCTTGTTGCTTTCCTTTGCTACTTTTCTTCTTATCCTTTGAGTACATTGCATGACCTGTACTCTTGTCACTTTCACCTTTGACATCCTGTTCAAAGGTTCACATATGTCCTAGCAACTGATTTAAGTCAGGAGTAAAATAATTAAGTGATAATTCAGTAGACAAAATGAATGGCTTCCATTTGTCATCACCTCTCAAACCTGTGAGTATTTCCCTTACCAATTTATCCTCCTCAATGTCTTCATCAACTGCTCCTAATGCATCTGCAATGTCTTTCATCCTTGTTACATAATCTGAGATGGATTGAGAGGCCTTCTTCTTGAAAGTGGTAAATTCTGCCCACAAAGATGCCTTCCTTGACTTTGTGGTATTTTGGAAATGCTCCTCCAAAGCATTCCATATATCACTTGCACTTTCAAGACCTCTAATGTGAGGTAGCAAGTAGTCATTGACTGCCATATAGATAATGCTCCTAGCTTGAGCATCTCTCTTCATCCAATTCTTCAAATCTAACAATTCCTCCCTAGTTGGAACACTGGGATCTCTGAATTGAGGCTTTTCTTCTTCACCTGTAATGTAAGCTATCAAGTCTTTGCTCATAAGATGAGCTTCCATCCTCATTTACCATGCAGGATAGTTCTCTCTATCCAATTTCTCTATCTGAAGAGAATCTCCCATCCTTTCTTTACCTGTGTATTGAATTCTTCAAATTTTATGAATAACAGATGTACCTTTACTTCAAATGACACTCCTTTTGACTTCCTTGATGTCGTATGATCTCCTTCTCAAGCTTTATCTTCAAGCTTTCACCTTTTGAACCTTTAAATGTTGAATTCTTTGCACCTGCAGCAGTCGGGATCCTCCTTCCTTCAATTCTGATGCTTCCTGCTCTGATACCACTGATGGAGAGTATTAATCTCCAAAAGAACAACCTACTCTTGAAATTAGAGCACCTCTCAAGAGTAAGTCAAAACCTTCACCAATTTGGAGGATCAAAATTCAATTACAACGATTCTGGAAAATCTCTGAAAAAGGATGATTCTATAGAAAGTCTGTTGCACATATCTTTCTCATTGACTTATCAAATGTGTAAAGTTCTTGATAGAACTTTGCACAAGGTGTCCCCTAAAGATTGCGCACCTCCTCCAAGTCGAATCACTCCAAAAGATTCAGTAGATTTTGAGAAATCAACTTGACAAGTCACCTATGTCTAAAACTGTACTTCTGAGAAGTCGATTTAGACACCTATAACTTCTAAGACATGGTTCTCCAAGAATAGAACCCATTTAAGCAAATGCTTTTAGCCATAAGTAGCTTACCTTAGAACTTAAGGATTAAGTGCTTACTTGCTCAAAACTTTAAACTATGAAAGGAGAACTGATCAAAACATTGACTTCGAATTTTGCGCCTGTTTCAGGAACCAGTGAACACTTCTTCACATACAAATGTTCCTACACACAATTCTCTCAGCTTGATCACAATTGGAAGCTAAAAATTTGTATAGAGATCACCTATAGACTTAGACTTGTACAACAGCATTTCACAAAAGATCTAACATAGAAGGAGAAAACTCAGAAACATCGGGCGCAACATTTTCTTCATTTCTGAGAATTTTTACATCTAAGTGATGAGAGAGTCTTCACTCAATTCTAGGATGTCTAAATGACTCATACAACTTTGATTACTCTATTCTCATGCTCTCTCATGCTTGCCTCGACATTTTCCATAGTATTTATAGGCAAATATTTACAAACTTATGACTAATCAAAAGTATAAGTGACCTATATCTGAACTAATGTACATATGTGTACATTTCTTTCAACTCCTGAATTTAAACTTCTTCTATGCTTCAAAACTTGATCTTGTCTTCATTCTTTGACTTCCAAAACTTCAATTGTTGATTTCTCTGCACCAACAATACACTCAACATGGAGTGTATGTAACTCAAGAAAGGTATTTGAAGAACTTGTTGATCAAGTTTAAGGTCAATGATTACAGGGTAGCACCTACTCCAATGGAGGTGAATCACAAATTGAGCAGATATGGAGGAGAAGAGTTCAAGGACATGAATCTATATCAAAGTTTGGTTGGAAGTCTGATCTATGCTACACTAGCTAGGCCTGACTTGTCATATGCAGTTGGAGTTTTGTCTCAATTCGTGCATTGCCCTAGAAAAGAACATTGGATTGCAGGACAAAGAGTGTTGAGGTACATTAAGGGTACA
>CM035410.1:79507541-79510041 GCA_020310875.1 Ceratopteris richardii
AAAGTATAAGTGATCTATGTCTTCACTAATGTACATATGTGTACATATCATTCATCCTGTGAATGTAACCACCTTCTTTGCTTCAAGACTTGATCTTATCTCCATCTTTTTGTCTTCCAAACTTCAATTGGTGATTGGTCTGCACCAACAGCTCCCCCTCAATCATCAATTCAGGTTTCTCTTATCTTCTTTATGCCTGCGATGTCTTTGAACTTCTATAACTTTGGTCCATCTAAACTTTTTGTAAGCATATCAGCTATCTGATCTTTTGTTGAAGTATGTATAACTTCAATCTCCTTATCCATCACCTTCTCTCTTAGAAAGTGATACTGTATCTCAATGTGTTTGGTCCTAGCATGAAAAACAGGATTAGCAGCTAGATATAATGAACTCATGTTATCACCATAAATGATAGGTATGCTCTGTATAGTGTCAAAACTCTTCATGAGAGTCTTAAGCCATATCACTTCTTTTGCAGCTTCAACCATGCCTTTGTACTCTGCTACTGTAGATGACAAAGCCACTGTATGTTGCTTCTTTGAGGACCAGGAGATTAACTTATCTCCCACATAACACATGTATCCATAGGTTGACCTTCTATCATTTGGATTACCTGCCCAATCTGCATCACTATATATTTTGATATTTGTATCTGATGTAAAACCATAATACAAACCCTCTTTGAGTGTACCCTTAATATACCTCAACACTCTTGGACCTGCAATCCAATGCTCTTTCCTAGGACAATGCATAAATTGAGACAACACCCCATCTGCATATGATAAATCAGGCCTAGTTAATGTAGCATAGATAAGACTACCAACCAAACTCTGATATTGCTTCATGTCCTTGAACGCTTCACCTCCAAATCTGCTTAATTTGTGATTCACCTCCATTGGAGTAGGTGCTACTCTACAATCATTCATTTTAAACTTGGTTAACAAGTTCTTCAAGTACCTCTCTTGAGTCACATACACTCCATGTTGAGTGTATGAAATCTCCATGCCCAAGAAGTATGACAAATCTCCCAAGTCACTGATTTTGAACTCTTTCTCCATTTGCTTCTTTAGGCTTTGTATGCCTTTCTCGTCTGTACCTGTAAGAATTATATCATCAACATATATACATATGTAAATGAACCCATCATCACTTGCTTTAACAAGCAAGCTACTATCTGCTTTTGATACTTGAAATCCAAGTTCCTTTAAGAACTTTACAAGCCTATAGTTCCATGCCCTTGGGGCCTGCTTCAAGCCATATAAAGCTCTCTTGAGCTTACACACATGATCTGGATATCTTCCATCTCTAAATCCTTGAGGTTGCTCCATGAAAACATCATTTGAAATATAGCCATTCAAAAAGCATTCTTCACATCTAATTGACACAATTTCCAACCTTTGCATGCAGCAATTGCTATGAGTGTTCTGATGGTTGTCATCTTTGCCACAGGACTATAAGTCTCATCATAGTCAATACCATATGTCTGAGCAAACCCTTTTACAACAAGTCTAGCTTTGTACCTAGACACACTTCCATCTACAAATCTCTTTGTCTTATAGACCCATTTACATCCAATGATCTTCTGGCTATTTGGCTTTGGAACCAAATCCCATGTTTGATTCTCCATCAATGCATCATATTCTTCTTGCATAGCTTTTTCCCAAATCTCTTTACCTTTTGCCTCTTCATATGTAGAAGGGTCTTCATCTGCTTTAATCATGTAAGCATAATCCTTAGTAGTCAAGAATGAAGTATCATAGCTATACCTTGTAGGTTGCCATTTGTTCCTTGTAGACCTCCTAAGTTCTCCACTTCTTGAGGTTTCTAGTTCTTCACATTCAGGATCAAATCTTGGTGTTTCTTCCACTTCAACCTGCACTTCATTATTCTCTTGCTCATCAAATATCTGAACCTTTGATTTACCTTTCCTTTGGCTCACAATTTCTTCATCATCTGTATTAATATTGACAGTACCTGCATACCAAGTACCTTGCTCATCAAATGTAACATCTTTGGATACAAGAAAATGTTTTGTGGATGGACCCCACAACCTGTATCCCATCTGCTTATCATCATAACCAATAAACACATATTTTTCAGCTTTAGGTTCTAATTTGTGCCTTAATTGTGATGGCACATATGCATAGGCCAAACATCCAAATACTTTGCAATGGTCTAGTGTAGCTCTCTTACCCCACCATGCCTCATAAGGTGTCATACCCTGCAAGGCTTTACATGGTAGCCTATTAACCGAATAAGTAGTTGTATTTACAGCCTCAACCCACAAATAATTTGGCCAATTTTTCTCCTTCATCATGGATCTTGCAAACTCAACAAGAGTCATATTCCTCCTTTCTGCTACACCATTTTGTTGAGGAGAGTACCTGCAAGTAACCTCTCTTTTTATACCTGCATTCCACAAGTAATCACTGAACTCATTAGAGAAATACTCTCCCCCTCCATCTGACCTTAGTCTTTTCAATTTGTGTCTTGTAATTCT
>CM035410.1:79517541-79520041 GCA_020310875.1 Ceratopteris richardii
CCCTTCTTTGAGTGTACCCTTGATGTACCTAAGTACTCTTTGTCCTGCAATCCAATGTTCCTTTCTAGGGCAATGCATAAATTGTGAAAGCACACCAACTGCATATGATAAATCAGGCCTTGTCAATGTAGCATAAATCAAGCTACCAACCAAACTTTGATAGAGTTTCATATCTCTGAACTCTTCTCCTCCAAACCTAGACAATTTATGGTTCACTTCCAAAGGTGTAGGTGCAACCCTGCATTCTTCCATTTTAAATTTGGTTAGCAAATTTTTAAGATATCTTTCTTGGGTCACATATACTCCATGTTGAGTATAAGAGATCTCCATTCCCAAGAAGAATGATAGGTTCCCCAAATCACTGATTTTGAACTCTTTCTCCATCTGCTTCTTGATCATTTGTATCCCCTTATCATCTGTTCCTGTAAGTATTATGTCATCAACATAAATACACACATAAATGAATCCATTTTCACTTGCTTTGACTAGCAAGCTACTATCTGCCTTTGATGCTTGAAATCCAAGATCATTCAAGAATTTTACAAGCCTATAATTCCAAGCCCTTGGGGCTTGCTTCAACCCATACAAAGCTCTCTTGAGCTTACATACATAATTTGGACTCACTTGATCTTTGAACCCATCTGGTTGCTCCATGTAGACTTCATCTGAAATGTAACCATTCAAGAAAGCATTTTTAACATCTAATTGAGACAACTTCCAACCTTTACAAGCAGCAATTGCAATGAGTGTCCTGATGGTTGTCATCTTTGCCACAGGACTATAAGTCTCATCATAGTCCACTCTATAGGTCTGTGCATACCCTTTCACAACAAGTCTAGCTTTGTACCTAGACACACTTCCATCTGCAAATCTCTTTGTTTTGTAAACCCACTTACATCCAATAATCTTCTGACTATTAGGTTTAGGAACCAAATCCCATGTTTGATTCTCTATCAATGCATCATACTCCTCTTGCATAGCATCTTCCCAATTCTTCTTCCCTTTGGCCTCTTCATATGTAGAAGGGTCTTCATCTGCTTTTACCAAATAAGCATAATCTTTAGTAGTTAAGAATGAAGTGTCATAGCTATACCTTGTAGGTTGCCATTTGTGCCTAGATGATCTCCTAACTTTTGCACTTCCTGAGGTCTCTGGTTCATCACATTCTGGATCAAACCTTGGCCTCTCTTCAACTTCAATCTGCACTTCATTACTCTCACTTTCATCAAGTAATTGAATCTTTGCTTTACCTTTCCTTTGTTCCACTACTTCTTCATCATCTGCATGTACATTATATTTACCTGCATACCAAGTACCTTGCTCATCAAATGTAACATCCTTGGATACAATAAATTGCTTTGTGGATGGACTCCACAACCTGTATCCCATTTGCTTATCATCATAGCCAATGAAAACATACTTCTCTGCCTTAGGCTCCAACTTATGCCTCAATTGAGATGGCACATATGCATATGCCAAGCATCCAAATATTCTGCAATGATCCAAGGTAGGTTTCTTACCCCACCAAGCTTCATATGGTGTCATACCCTGCAAAGCTTTACAAGGCAATCTATTAACCAAATATGTAGCTGTATTAACAGCCTCAGCCCACAAATAATTTGGGCAATTCTTCTCTTTCATCATGGACCTTGCAAACTCAACAAGAGTCCTATTTCTTCTTTCTGCTACCCCATTTTGTTGAGGAGAGTACCTGCAAGTAACTTCTCTCTTTATACCTGCATTCCACAAATAATCATTGAACTCATTTGAAAAATACTCTCCCCCTCCATCTGACCTTAGTCTCTTCAATTTTTGACCTGTAATCCTTTCTGCATATGCATGATAGTGTTTAAATGTATTAAACACTTCTGACTTTTCCTTAATCACATAAATTGTGATCCACCTGGTAGCATCATCAACATATATGACATAATATCTTGAACCATTTATACTAAAGTCCTTTGAAGGACCCCACACATCTGTATGCACCAATTCAAGTCTTTCTGAATACATAAATCCATGCTTGGAATAGGATTGCTTATGAGCCTTACCTAATTGACATGCCTCACATCTGTATGTCATGTGTTGACCTGCAATGTTAGGCATTCCAAGCACTGAATCATTGTTAATCATTTCTTTGATACCTCTTTCATTAAAGTGTCCAAGTCTTTTGTGCCAAAGATCCAATTCTGACACCTTCTGCTCTCCATATGTGAACATAGCATGTCCAACATTTCCTTGTACCTTCAATGTGAAAAGCCTTCCTTCTTTCTTTCCTGCAATAACTTGTTTATACCCTTGACTAGGGTCTTCCACATAAACTCCATCATTTGTAAACCTTACCTCATATCCTTTTTCCACAATTTGACCTACACTGATCAAATTCTTTGGAATTGTGGGAACATAAAGTACCTTACTCAGAAGAGTGCTCCCATCCTTAGCTTTGACTGAACCAATTGACTTTACCTTATGCTTTGGATTATCACCTGTCTGAACTGTA
>CM035410.1:79527541-79530041 GCA_020310875.1 Ceratopteris richardii
TGTATGTTCCCACAATACCTAAAAACTTGATTAGTGTGGGACAGATAGTTGAAAAAGGTTTTCAAGTCAGGTTTACAAATGAAGGAGTATTTGTGGAAGATCCAGAGAATGGATATAATCAGATTGTCTCTGGTAAGAAAGAAGGTAGACTCTTTACTTTAAGAGTGCAAGGAAACATTGGTCAAGCTTTGCTCACACATGGTGAAGCAGTGATTACAGAACTTGATCTCTGGCATAAGAGATTAGGTCATTTCAATGAAAGAGGAATTAAAGCTATGGTTGCTAATCAGTCTGTACTAGGATTACCAAATGTGCAAAGTCAACATATGGTTTATAAAAGTGAAGCATGTCAAATGGGTAAAGCACACAGGTTACCATTTCAGAAGAAAGGATTCAAACATGATGGATTACTAGAGCTTATTCATACAGATGTATGGGGACCAACAAAAGAATGATCTATCAGTGGCTCAAGGTACTATGTTCTTTTCATTGATGATGCTACAAGATGGATAACATTATATTTTTTGAAGGAAAGATCAGAAGTGTTTGGAGCTTTCAAGCATTTTCATGCATATGCAGAGAGAGTCACAGGTCAAAAGCTTAAGAGACTGAGGTCTGATGGAGGGGGAGAATATTTCTCCCAAGAGTTCAATGATTATCTTTGGAATGCAGGTATTAAGAGAGAAATAACTTGCAGGTATACACCACAACAAAATGGTGTAGCAGAAAGAAGGAACAGGACTTTGGTTGAGTTTGCTAGAGCTATGCTAAAGGAGAAGAACTGTCCAAATTATCTTTGGGCTGAGGCTGTAAATACAGCTACATATCTTGTGAATAGATTACCATGTGCAGCTCTGAATGGAATGACTCCATATGAAGCTTGGTGGGGTAAGAAACCAACACTAGATCATTGTAGAGTGTTTGGATCAATTGCATATGCTTATGTGCCATCACAACTTAGGCATAAACTTGAACCAAAGGTAGAAAAATATGTGTTCATTGGTTATGATGAAAAGCAGATGGGTTACAGGTTGTGGAATCCTTTAACCAAACAATTTCTTGTTTCTAGAGATGTTACATTTGATGAACAGAAAAGTTGGTATGCAGATCAAAGTCATACAGCTGAAGAATTTGAAGAAGAGGTAAGAAGATGTGAGAAAGGAAAATCAATTGTGTAGGTAAATAGAGATGAAGACTATATGCAAGCAAGTACATCCACAAGTGGATTAACAAGAAGAAATGAAGAAGCTCCTATATTTGATGAAGAGGTGTATCCAGACACATATGAAGAATGTGAACCAAAAAGGTCAAGCAAGACTAGAAGACAACCAGAAAGGTATTCTTATGATACTTCTTACATAACTCAGAAGAACTATGCATATATGGTCAAAGATGATGAAGAACCTCAGAACTATGATGAAGCTAAAGGTAAGAAGCAATGGGAAGAAGCAATGAAGGAAGACTTCAATGCACTGGAGGAGAACAAGACATGGGAACTTGTTCCTAAACCAAATGGTAAGAAAGTAATTGGAAATAAATGGGTTTATAAAGTGAAGAAGCTTGCAGATGGAAGTATAGCCAGATACAAAGCTAGATTGGTGGTGAAAGGCTATGCCCAGACCTATGGCATAGATTATGATGAGACATTCAGTCCCGTAGCTAAGATGTCAACTATAAGGACAATCATTGCTATTGCAGCTTCAAAAGGATGGACTCTAAGTCAATTGGATATAAAAAATGCATTCTTGAATGGATACATATCAGATGAGGTATACATGGAACAACCTTCAAGGGTTTATAGATTCCAGGTATCCAAATTTTGTTTGCAGGTTGAGAAGAACATTGTATGGATTGAAGCAAGCTCCAAGAGCTTGGAACTATAGACTGGTGAAGTATCTCAATGATCTTGGATATCAAAGTTCAAAAGCAGACCCAAGTCTACTTATCAGAAGAACAGAGGAAGGTACAATCTACATTTGTACTTATGTAGATGACATTATAATCACAGGTACTTCAGATGAAGGAATCAAGGAGGTAAAGAGATTGCTTGAAAAAGAATTCAAGATCAGTGACCTAGGAAAGTTATCATACTTTCTTGGAATGGAAGTTACTTATACAGATCATGGCATATATGTGTCACAAGAAAGGTATCTTCTGAACTTGTTGAAGAAGTTTGATATGGAAAATTGCAGAGAAGCTTCAACTCCACTTGAAGTTAATCACAAGCTCAGTAAATATGATGGTGCAGACTACAAAGATATGAGGAAGTATCAATCTCTTGTGGGTAGTTTGATTTATGCTACACTAACAAGACCTGATCTTAGTTATGCAGTGGGATTTTTGTCACAATTCATGCATTGTCCAAAGGATCCACATTGGATTGCAGGTCAAAGAGTTCTCAGATATATCAAAGGAACTATAAAGGAAGGATTATATTATCCTTTTACATCAGATTTGAAGTTGAGAGCCTATAGTGATTTAGATTGGGCAGGTAATCAAG
>CM035410.1:79535041-79537541 GCA_020310875.1 Ceratopteris richardii
GATGTGCTGCATGTTCCAAATATAACAAAGAATCTGGTTTCTGTTGGACAAATGGTTGACCAAGGATTACAAGTCAGGTTCAATGCTGATGGATTATATGTAGAAGAGTACAAGCAGGATGGACGATTGGTTGCCAAAGGAAACAAAGTGGGTAGGATGTTCACCTTAAATGTGAAGATTCCTGAAATGAATGCAGCCATGTTTGCAAAAGGTGCAGGAGTTATTGGAGATATAGAGATATGGCACAAACGGATTGGACATGCAAACTTGCAAAGGCTGAAACTGATGCAGTCAAAGGAAATTGTCCATGGACTACCAAATCTCAAAGTTGCAGAAATGCAAAAGGTATGTGCAGCATGTCAATTTGGTAAACAGTCAAGAGCATCATTTCCACATGACAAGAATGTTAGTGAGAATGTACTAGAAGTAGTACATACAGATGTTTGGGGTCGAGCAAAGACCACATCTATGGGTGGTTACAGGTTTTATGTTACTTTCATTGATGACCATACACGCAAAGTATGGGTATATTTCATGAAAGAGAAGAGTGAGGTGTTTACTCACTTCCAGAATTTTAAAGTTATGGTGGAAAAGCAGACAGGGAAGTACATTCAAACATTAAGATCTGATGGAGGAGGTGAATACATGTCAAATGAGTTCAGTAGTTTTCTAAAAAATCATGGAATTCGGCGTCAGTTTTCATGCAGGTACACACCACAACAGAATGGTGTTGTTGAACGCAAAAATAGACATATTGCAGAAATAGCAAGAGCCTTGATGGCTGAGAAGAATATGCCTCATTGTTATTGGGCAGAAGCTGTGCATACTACTGTATACATCATGAACAGAACTTCGACTGCTGTTGTACATCAAGTTACACCTGAAGAGAAGTTTACAGGTAAAAAGCCAAACTTATCACATCTGAAAGTTTTTGGATGTATTGCATATGTACATGTTCCAGATGAGTTGAGGACGAAGCTTGATCCGAAAGCAGAAAAATGTGTCTTCATTGGATATTCCCTTGAGCAAAAGGGGTACAAATGTTATAACCCACTCACACGACAAGTGAAGGTGAGCCGAGATGTGGTATTTGATGAAATGTCAAGCTTCTATGCAGATGCCAAAGAAGGATTGAATCTTGAACCAAATGACAAAGAAAATGCTGAAAAATCTAGTGTAGAATCTCAAGTTTTGAGTGGACCGGATGCATCACCAAGCAATAGTTCTAACTCAAATCCATGGAGTGGAAGATTACGTGGGAATTTCAGTCCGGCAAATTCATCAAATACATCCAAGAAAGGTAAAGAAAAGCTTTTTGCTGGTAGTAAAACAGGTGCAGGTTTTGAAGACGTTGATGGAGATTCAAGCGGTTCAGAAAAGAGTCTTGATGAGGAACTTGGATTGCCCTCTGTGAAGACTCCAAGAGTAAGAAGGGCACATGCAGATGATACAAGAAGAAGTGACCCAGGACCAAGAAGATCTGGGAGGATGCGTAATTCAGTGCAACGATTGCCATATGATAGTTACATGGCTCGCCATTGTGCCTACATGACAAAGGTAATACAAGATGTTGAACCTTCTTGTTTTGAAGATGCATTTGGTAATGCAGATTGGGAAAAAGCTATGGATGAGGAGATGGCTGCACTTTATGGAAATGATACATGGAAGCTGGTTCCATTGCCACAAGGAAAGAAATCCATAGGCTGCAAATGGGTTTACAAGGTAAAGCATAATGCTGATGGTAGCATAAGCACGTATAAAGCACGATTGGTAGCTAAAGGTTATGCACAGACATATGGCATTGATTATGAGGAAACATTCAGCCCTGTAGCTAAAATGTCTACTGTCAGAACACTTATTGCATTAGCTACAGCAAAAGGATGGACTTTGCAGCAGATGGATGTGAAGAATGCTTTCCTACATGGTGAGTTACAGGAAGAAGTATATATGGACCAGCCACAAGGATATGAAGATTCAAAGCATCCAGAATATGTTTCCAGGTTGCAAAAGGCTTTGTATGGGCTGAAGCAAGCCCCTCGTGCATGGCATGCAAGGATTGCTGATTACTTAACCAGCATTGGGTTCTCTATGTGTGATGCAGATCACTCACTATATGCATCACTATTGTGGCTATTTATGTTGATGACCTGATTGTAGGTGGTGATAATGAAGAAAGCATCAAAAAGGTAAAGAAACTTCTTATGCAGGAATTCGACATGAAAGATCTTGGTGTGCTGCGCTATTTCTTGGGCATTGAGTTTATACATACAGAAACAGGTATATGGATGTCGCAAAGGCAATATGCCTTGAATATGCTGCAAAAGCATGGTATGGCTGATTGTAAGCCAATTTCTATGCCATTAGATCAGAACTTGAAATTGGATACTACATCAGGTGAAGCATTGGAAAATGCTACTATGTACAGGAAAATTGTGGGAAGTCTTATATATCTCACAATTACAAGGCTTGATCTAAGTTATAATGTTGGACTTGAAAGTCA
>CM035410.1:79545041-79547541 GCA_020310875.1 Ceratopteris richardii
CATGGTGATGAAGTAATTACAGAGTTAGATCTTTTTGGCATAAAAGATTGGGACATTTCAATGAAAGAGGAATCAAAACTATGGTGGAGAATCAATCTGTATTGGGATTACCAAATGTGAAGAATCAACATATGATATACAAGTGTGAAGCTTGTCAGATGGGAAAAGCTCATAGACAACCATTTCAGAAGAAAGGTTTCAAGCATGATGATTTGCTTGAACTCATACATACAGATGTATGGGGGCCAACAAAAGAAGGTTCAATAAATGGATCTAAGTATTATGTTTTGTTTATTGATGATGCTACAAGGTGGATAACCCTTTATGTTCTAAAAGAAAGATCAGAAGTCTTTGGAGCATTCAAACATTTTCATGCTTATGCAGAAAGAGTTACAGGTCACAAACTCAAGAGGCTAAGGTCTGATGGAGGGGGAGAATACTTCTCTCAAGAGTTTAATGACTATCTTTGGAATGCAGGTATCAAGAGAGAGATAACTTGCAGGTATACACCTCAACATAATGGGGTGGCAGAAAGGAGGAATAGAACATTGGTTGAATTTGCAAGAGCAATGTTAAAGGAAAAGAATTGCCCTAATTATCTTTGGGCTGAGGCTGTAAATACAGCCACATACCTTGTGAATAGGTTACCATGTGGAGTTTTAAATGGTATGACCCCTTATGAAGCTTGGTGGGGTAAGAAACCAACACTTGACCATTGTAAAGTGTTTGGGTCAATTGCCTATGCTTATGTGCCATCACAACTCAGACATAAGCTTGAACCAAAGGCAGAAAAATATGTGTTTATTGGGTATGATGAAAAGCAAATGGGTTATAGGCTATGGAGTCCTTTAACTAAACATTTTATTGTTTCCAGAGATGTGACCTTTGATGAACAGAAGAGTTGGTATGCAGATAAAGAATGTGATCTTGAAACATTTGAAGAAGAGATAAGAAGGAGTGCAAGAGGTAAGTCACATATGCAGATAGATGGAGATGAAGAACATATGCAAGCAAGCACATCAAGAGTTGGATCATATAGAAGGAATGAAGATGGACCAATATTTGATGAAGAAGTACATCCAGATATACATGAAGAGTGTGAACCAAGAAGGTCAACCAGAATGAGGAAGCAACCTACAAGGTATTCATATGACACTTCTTACTTGACTCAGAAAAATTATGCTTACATGGTTAAGGAAGATGAAGAACCTCAAGGCTATGATGAAGCAAAGGGTAAGAGACAATGGGAAGTAGCAATGAAGGAAGAGTTTGATGCTCTTGAAGAGAACAAAACTTGGGAACTTGTCCCAAAGCCTAATGGTAAGAAAGTGATTGGAAATAAATGGGTTTACAAAGTTAAGAAGCATGCAGATGGAACTATAGCCAGATACAAAGCCAGATTGGTGGTTAAAGGCTATGCTCAAACATTTGGCATAGATTATGATGAAACATTCAGTCCTGTAGCAAAGATGTCAACCATAAGGACAATCATTGCCATTGCAGCATCAAAAGGATGGATATTGAGTCAATTGGACATTAAGAATGCATTTTTGAATGGATATATATCAGATGAGGTGTACATGGAGCAACCTCAAGGGTTTGCAGATCATAAGTTTCCAAATTATGTTTGCAGATTAAGAAGAGCACTTTATGGTTTGAAGCAAGCTCCAAGAGCTTGGAATTATAGACTTGTAAAGTATCTTAATGACCTTGGATATCAAAGTTCAAAGGCAGATGCAAGTCTACTTATCAAAAGAACAGATGAAGGTATGATCTACATTTGTATATATGTAGATGATATTATAATTACAGGTACCTCAAATGAAGGAATCAAGGAGGTGAAGAAGCTACTTGAGAAGGAATTCAAGATAAGTGATCTAGGAAAATTGTCATATTTTCTTGGAATGGAAATCACTTATGCAGAACATGGCATTTATGTATCACAAGAAAGGTATCTCTTGAATCTTCTAAAGAAGTTTAACATGGAGAATTGCAGAGAGGCATCTACACCATTAGAAGTCAATCACAAACTCAGTAGATATGATGGTGCAGAGTTCAAAGACATGAGGAAGTATCAATCTTTAGTGGGAAGTTTGATTTATGCAACTCTAACAAGGCCTGATCTTAGTTATGCAGTTGGTGTCCTTTCTCAATTCATGCATTGTCCAAAGGATCCACATTGGATTGCAGGTCAAAGAGTCCTTAGATATATCAAAGGGACTTTGAAAGAAGGATTGTATTATCCTTTTACATCAGATATAAGATTGAGAGCCTATAGTGATTCAGATTGGGCAGGAAGTCAAGATGACAGAAGGTCTACTCATGGCTACATGATATACATTGGAGATAAGCTTGTGAGTTGGTGTTCAAAGAAACAACACACAGTGGCCTTATCATCAACAGAAGCTGAATAGAAAGGACTTGTGGAAGCAGCAAAGGAAGTCATATGGATGCAGACATTATTCAAAAGCTTGGGAATTGATCAAGGTATACCCATCAT
>CM035410.1:79560041-79580041 GCA_020310875.1 Ceratopteris richardii
TTGGATCTGCTGCCTCAAACTCTGCTTGAGTATAGTTAAACGTGTCATACCGAAAGTGGAGATTATGATCCGGTTCCTTATTTGTCGTATGCTTTATGTAGTGCCTAGTTTTTTCCTTCAATAGCCCATATGGTACATTGAATGGCTTGAGTCGGTGCTCGAGTTGCTTGCTATCGATTTGAGCCTCTTTCATTAATTTGATGATTTGATCTTCAAATTCCGTAGTAAGTTGGGACACCAGTAGTGCCCTGTCTGTTCGGCTTAGTTCTGCAATGTCTCGAGTGTTAGGTTCAATGGGAACCTTCTTTTCCGCCCTTATTGGTGAATGATATGAGGGGGGAGAGAGAGGACGTACCTCTTCCTCCACAGTAGCCATGGTCTCTTGTGGAACTACTGGTGTCCCCTGTTTTGCTCGTTGCTCTAATTGCTCCTGAAGCTGTTTGATTAAATCATCTTTTTTCTTGTTTTCTTCTTCGGCCTTAGCAATAGTTGCCTGGTGTTTAATTAGTTCCTGGGCCACAATATTCATGTGTTCTGTGTCTTCCTTACACTATCGCAGGTAGTTATTCTCTACTTTTTTCCATTTCGTTCTGAGGGCAGCTGTGTCCTCCATGTATCTCTTTTCCCAATCTATAATGACAGCTTGCTCCTGTCTGAGCAGGTCTTCTAGTTTAGTGATCTGTTCTTCCAAGTTCTTGATATTTTCTTGTTGGTTATCAGTAATTGCAAGTGGCTGATCACTAATGAGAGCTGTCATTAACTCTTTATTTCGTTGTCGCATATTGTCAGCTTCCTCCATACTGACTTTAAGCTGAGACTCTAAGATTTTACTTCGTGCTTGAATACGTGTCTTCTCAGTCTCACTCATCTCTAATTTCTTTGTTAATTCCTGGACTTGGTCTTTCAGTTTTGTCTGCTCTGTCTCTAGCATGTTGTTTCGTGTTTTGACCTCTTGAAGTTCCTTTTCTTTATTCAGAGCTTGTTCTCTTACCTTGGATAATTCTTTGGAAAGATTTTGACCTGCTCTTTCAAGTTCTTTCTTGTCTCGCATGGCTTGGTCGTAATCTTCATCAGCGTCAAGCATTAATTGTTGTGTGTCCAGAGCTATTCTAATCATATCTTGCACAACAGGCTTGAGCTGAGCTATGTCTACATTCAGCCATGTCTTTGCTATTCCTGGAGTCTCTCCTATTTGCACATCTTTGCCTTCTGCCACCTGGAGTGTTTCATTATGCGGTTGTCTAACTTGCAGTTGTATCCTGGATTCTTTATCATCTCCTTTCGCTTCATCCTTTTTAGTGGCACTCTCTTGAAACGTGACATCCATTGGGGAGGGTTCTGCCACAACCCTGATTGGTGTGAAGGGTTCTTCCGTTTCTATAGCATTATCTTCATTCTCCATTTTTGATATCTCCACATCTGTCTTTGGGCTTGTGGTTTTCTGATTCACTTTTATTTCTTGATCGACTGGCTTGAGGCCTTCTGGTTCTTCACCATAGTCAACTTCATTTAATTCGGTCCATTGCCCATCATCTTTCGATTCGCTTCGAATATCCTCATCCAACAATGATGTGTCCTTGTCTTCTTTGTCCTGTGATGACGAGCTGGAATTATCTAATCAGAGTTCGCGGTATCTGTGAACTTTAGTGAGTTTTCTTTTTGTATTTAATCCTTGTTGTGACTGTTGATAATGATCACCTTGCACTGGTAAGTTGATTTGTCCCTCCATGTATTTGTGCGTCTCTTCCAGTGCTTTAGTCAATTCTTCCTCCGTGATTTGTTTTTGTCCTGCCATGGTTACTTTGGGAAGTACATGGACTCTTTTTGTCATAGGTTCTCCTTCTTCATCTTGCTTGACTTCTCTTAGTCTTTTTGTGCCTCTCATTCTCGGTTGAGAACTGGTTTCTGCTTCTTCCCCACTGATGGCAACCTTCTTTTTCTTAGGGACAATGGCGGGTTTTGCATATTGTGCTAGCTTTTCTGAAGTTGGCATCTCTCTCAAACAATGTTTCATATCTAAAGCTTCATATATCAGTAATGTGAGAGCCGAACTACCATTCAAAAATTTCTTCTGGCCCCACTTCTTCTGGGCTTCAAATAATCTTTCTTGAACATAGCCTGTCATATTCACTTTGTTCCCAATTTTTCTCATGGCATGCGATAGTAATTGTACGACTATCTTCTGTGGAGCGGTATACCTGTGCATGCTTGGGAAACAAAAGTGTTGATGCACCAATTGAACAGCATCTTCTATGTCAATTCTGTTTAGCTCCAAAAATGATCTCTTCTTGGGATCATGGCACTCTGCTTTGACATTTGTGACTCCTTCTTGCTTCCATCCAAATGCTTTGTTGATTAATTCGTGTGTGAATTGGATGGTCTTCCAGGTTCCCACTTTATCTAATACTTTCGCTTCTGGAATAGTTATCTTTGTTGTCGCAGGCTGTAATGTGTTCATTACCTGTGTACACCTTTGAAAGTCCGGTACATAGATAGGCAATTTTAGGAATGACTCTAATCCGGCCTGTGTCCATACTTCTTCAATATGTGGCAAGCCTTGGACGATTGTTTTGAAGTCCTGGGATAGGATCGGAAAATAGTGATCTCTATCCATTATTTTGATAGTAGCCAGGAAGATGAGATCTGACACTGGTTGGTCATCCCGAAACCAGTGACCTCTTGCTTTTGTGACTGATTCCAATGGAAGAAGCTGGACCTCTTCCTCTTGTGTAGCTTCGGAACTAGTAGACGCCATCTGCACTCAATATAGAGCATGAATTAGTTGCCATATATTATCAGAAATCCTCCTTTATTTGTTTTTCATAAGCTCGATATTGCTCCGAGTGAATGGTGTCGCCCCTTTCCCGTGTGTGTGAGAAAGGTAATACCTGGATTTTTCACATTTTTAGGTATTTTTATATTTTCATCTAAAAAGGAAAACAGAAAAGTTAGGTTATAGCCGAAGCGGTTATTAAATTTTTTGAGTAATTATCTTAATGTATGTTCAAGTGCTCTCCTATTTCCCAAGAGGAAAATGTGCTTGACTATCCTGAAATAGAAGAAGGATGTGCCGAATGCTTGGCCTTGTAATGTGGCCCTATCATGCATACTTTGGGTCTCGAAGGCTCCATATGTGTGCAATTGGAAGTAGTTGGTGATGGAGAGTGTTAATCTCCAAAAGAACAAGTTAACCTTGAATTTAGATCACCTCTATATCAAGATTAACCTTAGACTCCACCAAACTTAGAGAACTTTCACCAATTTATCAGAAAATTGATTATTCTGAAAAATTCAGCTTCTTCAGAAAAGTCTGCTGCAGATTAATCACTCATTGACTAATCAATCCTGTAAAGTTTTTGATAAAACTTTGCACAACACTTTGCCTTAAGGTTGCGCAACTTTGCCAAGTTAAATCTCTCAAAAAGATTGAGTACACACTGAGAAATGTGTGAAACACTTTACCTATGCCTGAAAGAGCTTCTCTGCAATGGCGACTTTGACACCTGCAACTTCTTAGCACTGGTTCTCCCAAAGTAAATCCCGTTTGATCAAGATCTTTTAGCCATAGATGGCTTACCTTCCAGCTTAGATTTTAAGCCCTCACTTGTGTAAAACTTTACACTGTGGACTGAGCAATGATCATTTCATTGAAGATGAAATGTGCGCCAGATTTTACGACTCTTAGAACATTCTTACATATGAATGTTCCTAATCAAAATTCTCTCAGCCTGATTTCAATTAACCTCTCAAATTCTAGCCATAGATAGATTAGCTATGGACTTAGACACGTGCAGAAGGATTTCTCAAAAGATTAAACACAGAAGGAGCAGACTGCTAAACATCGGGCGCAAGTTTCTCGATTTCTTCAAAAAATTTACATACAAGTGAGGATAGATGATTCACTCACTTTCAATGTGTCTAATGACACTAATTTCTCTCTCCCTATTCTTCTAATCTTCTTCTGCTCTATTTGCCTGAAATTTTCCAACATATTTATATATGAATATATACAAGTGTATGACTAAACAAAGATATAAGTCAGCTAATGTACATATGTGTACATATCTTTGGATTTTCTGAACATGTCCTTCATTCAACCATCTGACTTTGTTTTCTTCTTGACTCCTTGATTTCATTCCTCCATAATTCTTCAATTGATGATTGTCATGCACCAATAGCTCCCCCTCAATCATTAATTGAGGTTCTTCTCTATCTTCTTTACTCCAGCCATATCCTTGAATCTTTGTAGTTTTGGTCCATCTAGACTTTTTGTCATCATATCTGCAACTTGATCTTTTGTGGGAGTGTGTATGACTTCAATCTCCTTCTCAATGACCTTCTCTCTCAGAAAATGATAATGTATTTCAATATGCTTAGTTCTAGCATGAAATACAGGATTAGCTTCCAAGTATAATGAACTCATATTGTCTCCACAAATAATAGGAGTACTCTGAATCACATCAAAAACTTTCAAAAGTGTCTTTAGCCATATTACCTCTTTTGCAGCTTCCACCATACCTTTATATTCTGCTTCTGTAGATGACAAAGCAACTGTATTTTGCTTCTTGGAACACCATGAAATCAATTTGTCTCCTACATAGCACAAGTATCCATGTAGACTTCATCTGAAATGTAACCATTCAAGAAAGCATTTTTTACATCTAATTGAGATAACTTCCAACCTTTGCAAGCAGCAATTGCTATGAGTGTCCTGATGGTTGTCATCTTTGCCACAGGACTATAAGTCTCATCATAGTCCACTCCATATGTCTGTGCATACCCTTTCACAACAAGTCTAGCTTTGTACCTAGACACACTTCCATCTGCAAATCTTTTAGTCTTGTAAACCCACTTACAACCAATGATTTTCTGACTATTAGGTTTAGGAACCAAATCCCATGTTTGATTCTCTATCAATGCATCATACTCCTCTTGCATAGCATCTTCCCAATTCTTCTTCCCTTTGGCCTCTTCATATGTAGAAGGGTCTTCATCTGCTTTTACCAAATAAGCATAATCTTTAGTAGTTAAGAATGAAGTGTCATAGCTATACCTTGTAGGTTGCCATTTGTGCCTAGATGACCTTCTAACTTCTGCACTTCTTGAAGTTTCTGGTTCATCACATTCTGGATCAAACCTTGGCCTCTCTTCAACTTCAACCTGCACTTCATTGTTCTCACTTTCATCAAGTAATTGAATCTTTGCTTTACCTTTTCTTTGATCCACTACTTCTTCATCATCTGCATGTATATTATATTTACCTGCATACCAAGTACCTTGCTCATCAAATGTAACATCCTTGGATACAATAAATTGCTTTGTGGATGGACTCCACAACCTATATCCCATTTGCTTATCATCATAGCCAATGAAAACATACTTTTCTGCCTTAGGCTCCAACTTATGCCTCAATTGAGATGGCACATATGCATATGCCAAGCATCCAAATATTCTGCAATGATCTAAGGTAGGTTTCTTACCCCACCAAGCTTCATATGGTGTCATGCCCTGCAAAGCTTTACAAGGCAATCTATTGACCAAGTATGTAGCTCTATTTACAGCCTCTGCCCACAAATAATTTGGACAATTCTTCTCTTTCATCATGGACCTTGCAAACTCAACAAGAGTCCTATTTCTTCTTTCTGCTACCCCATTTTGTTGAGGAGAATACCTGCAAGTAACTTCTCTCTTTATACCTGCATTCCACAAATAATCATTGAACTCATTTGAAAAATACTCTCCCCCTCCATCTGACCTTAGTCTCTTTAATTTTTGACCTGTAATCCTTTCTGCATATGCATGATAGTGTTTAAATGTATTAAACACTTCTGACTTTTCTTTAATCACATAAATTGTGATCCACCTGGTAGCATCATCAACATATATGACATAATATCTTGAACCATTTATACTAAAGTCCTTTGAAGGACCCCACACATCTGTATGCACCAATTCAAGTCTTTCTGAATACATAAATCCATGCTTGGAATAGGATTGCTTATGAGCCTTACCTAATTGACATGCCTCACATCTGTATGTCATGTGTTGACCTGCAATGTTAGGCAATCCAAGCACTAAATCATTGTTAATCATTTCTTTAATACCTCTTTCATTAAAGTGTCCAAGTCTTTTGTGCCAAAGATCCAATTCTGACACCTTTTGCTCTCCATATGTGAACATAGCATGTCGAACATTTCCTTGTACCTTCAATGTGAAAAGCCTTCCTTCTTTCTTTCCTGCAATAATTTGTTTATACCCTTGACTAGGGTCTTCCACATAAACTCCATCATTGGTAAACCTTACCTCATATCCTTTTTCCACAATTTGACCTACACTGATCAAATTCTTTGGAATTGTGGGAACATAAAGAACCTTACTCAGAAGAGTGCTCCCATCCTTAGCTTTGACTGAACCAATTGACTTTACCTTATGCTTTGTATTATCACCTGTCTGAACTGTATGATTAATTGTATTATGATCTAGGTCAGTCATCAAAGCAATATTTCCACTCAAATGATTACTACATCCTGAATCAATATAAAACACTCTCATGTCCTCATGTGAGGTTTCACAAGTATTCATAATGAGAGTCGAGTCCTCTTTTTGATCTGATGCATAGTTGTAGTAGGTGCTATTATAGGATTGATTTTGGAAGCTTCTTCCTCCACCTCTTCCAAAAGAATTCCTACCACCTCTACCTCTGAAGTTTCCTCTCTGAAATCTACCACCTCTTGCTCTTTGATTAAAGTTCTGATAATTACCATTGTTTTGATTATTATGCCAACAATCATGAGATAGATGATTGGTCTTACCACATATCCAACAAGCTCTTGCATTATCTTTGTTGTTTCTGCCTCTTCCTCTACTTCTGCCACTTCCTTTTCCTCTTATGAAGTTTGCTTGGTTTGAAGTACCTTCTTCTTCACCTGATTGTTGCTTTCCTTTGTTAGCTTTCTTCTTGTCTTTAGAGTACATTGCATGACCTGCACTCTTATCAACATCTCCTTTGATATCATTCTCAAAAGTTAGCATATGACCTAACAATTGATTCAAATCAGGAGTAAAATGATCTAATGAAAGTTCTGTAGATAAAATGAAAGGCTTCCACTTCTCATCTCCTCTTAGCCCTGTGAGTATTTGTCTTACCAATTTGTCTTCTTCAATATCTTCATCCACTGCACCTAGAGAGTCTGCAATGTCCTTCATCTTTGTCACATAATCAGAGATTGATTGTGAGGCCTTCTTCTTAAAAGTAGTAAACTCTGCCCATAGTGAAGCTTTCCTTGATTTGGTTGTATTTTGGAAATGCTCTTCCAAAGCATTCCAAATGTCACATGCACTTTCAAGTCCTCTAATGTGAGGAAGCAAATAGTCATTGACTGCCATGTAGATGATACTTCTTGCTTGAGCATCCTTCTTCATCCAATTCTTCAAATCTGCAAGCTCCTCCCTAGTTGGAACACTAGGATCTCTGAATTTAGGCTTCTCTTCTTCACCTGTAATGTAGGCTATCAAATCTTTGCTCATAAGATGAGCTTCCATCCTCATAGACCAAGCTGGATAGTTCTCTCTATCCAACTTTTCAATTTGGAGACTATCTCCCATCCTTGCTTCACCTGTAGTCTCAAAACTTTAACCTTTACAGATAATGAATGTACCTTTACTTCGAATGTTGCTCCTTCTGATCCTTTTGATACTCTTTGTATGTCTTCCTTCAATCTTTCTTCACACTTTAACCTTTTGCACCTTCGAGATGTAAAGATTTGTATTTCTGCAGTAGTTGGAGTCTCCTTCACTTCAATTTTGACACAACCTGCTCTAATACCACTGATGGAGAGTGTTAATCTCCAAAAGAACAAGTTAACCTTGAATTTAGATCACCTCTATATCAAGATTAACCTTAGACTCCACCAAACTTAGAGAACTTTCACCAATTTATCAGAAAATTGATTATTCTGAAAAATTCAGCTTCTTCAGAAAAGTCTGCTGCAGATTAATCACTCATTGACTAATCAATCCTGTAAAGTTTTTGATAAAACTTTGCACAACACTTCGCCTTAAGGTTGCGCAACTTTGCCAAGTTAAATCTCTCAAAAAGATTGAGTACACACTGAGAAATGTGTGAAACACTTTACCTATGCCTGAAAGAGCTTCTCTGCAATGGCGACTTTGACACCTGCAACTTCTTAGCACTGGTTCTCCCAAAGTAAATCCCGTTTGATCAAGATCTTTTAGCCATAGATGGCTTACCTTCCAACTTAGATTTTAAGCCCTCACTTGTGTAAAACTTTACACTGTGGACTGAGCAATGATCATTTCATTGAAGATGAAATGTGCGCCAGAGTTTACGACTCTTAGAACATTCTTACATATGAATGTTCCTAATCAAAATTCTCTCAGCCTGATTTCAATTAACCTCTCAAATTCTAGCCATAGATAGATTAGCTATGGACTTAGACACGTGCAGAAGGATTTCTCAAAAGATTAAACACATAAGGAGCAGACTGCTAAACATCGGGCGCAAGTTTCTCGATTTCTTCAAAAAATTTACATACAAGTGAGGATAGATGATTCACTCACTTTCAATGTGTCTAATGACACTAATTTCTCTCTCCCTATTCTTCTAATCTTCTTCTGCTCTATTTGCTCGACATTTTCCAACATATTTATATATGAATATATACAAGTGTATGACTAAACAAAGATATAAGTCAGCTAATGTACATATGTGTACATATCTTTGGATTTTCTGAACATGTCCTTCATTCAACCATCTGACTTTGTTTTCTTCTTGACTCCTTGATTTCATTCCTCCATAATTCTTCAATTGATGATTGTCATGCACCAACAGTTGGTTGATGCATGCCGTTTATTTTGTCTTTAGGTATCCAAATCTGCTTCATTGTGCTGGGCCTTGTTGTATGTTGCCCAATTCTGATGAATGTGGCTCTTTTCTTCTTGTTGTATGTCTGCTCTATCTGATTTGTAAATCTCAGAATGGCTTGGGTTGCCATTACAGACTCCTTCTTTCTCCAGTAACTCCTTTTTTGTGGCTGTTTTGCCTGTGGACCACATTGGTTCTTCTTGTGCTGAGGATCATCAGCTAGGCTTGGTTTCTTTGGAGCGCATGATTTGGGAATCCAGATTTGCGAACGATCCTGTTGAGCGGCTACTACTTTCTTTGGAATCCATATTGTAGTAGTTCGTCGATGACTTCGTTGTTCCGACTGAATTGTTTTCCTATTTGATTGGTTGTTTTGATGTCGGTTGTGCTTCTGTCGTCGAAGATACTCCTCCACTTGATCTTTCTTTATCCACGCTTGGTTAGAGGATGGAATAGGGTATATTTTAATGGGTACAGATTTTGAATTACTCAGAGGACTAGTCTCTTTTGGGCATGGTGCTTCACTGAGGTCAGTTTCAGCTTGGTTGACACTCTCCTGACTTGCTAGACTAGAAGATTGTGTGCAATCAGAATTCAATGTGTCCGCACATATAGTACTTGACGAAGGTGTTTCTATAGTGCTAGTGATCATACATTCAGGACTTTGTTCTTTAGAATGAACTTTTTGCTCCATGCTCATTGATTTGATTGGTCGTTCATCTAGCAGACTGAATACTTCACGATGTCCTATCCTGGCTGAGATGTATCCTAAAGCCAATTGAACGGTCACCTCATATTCGTAAATCCAGTCTTGACCTAACACTACCTCTTCAAGTAAATCCTGATCATGACACACTAATAGCTTTTGTTCCATAGTGTTGTTGCCAAGATGCAGAGGTAAGGTGATCTCACCTATGCATTGAGTAATCGTTCCTCCTATTCCTATCAACTGTGCCATCGATGGGCGTACTTCCTCCTTGAGTTTTTGGGTCAAAGAAAGCTTAATACAGCTTACAGCGGCTCCTGTGTCAATGAGAGCGTCCACCAAGTGGTACTCCGTTTTACCTGCTCCCAAATTTAAATATGGTTGTGTTCTCTGTGATCCTAGGTTTTGAGTGGCTCTAAAATTAGCCATTGGGATGAGTTCTTCTCCTAGTCGATATCTCTCATCTCGCTCTCTCATCCACTCCTTCCGTTTCTTTATTCTTTCCAATGCTTCCTGTCTCGCTTCTTCTCGTATCCTTTCCTCCTCTATGCGTCTATTCTTACCTTTGATTAATCGAGACATTGTTTCTTCGGTCAATGGTTCTAGATATTTTTTTACTCTACATCCACTGATGTAGTTTGGTAATACATCTCCATCTAAGGTTGCTAAGCTGATGGCTCCACTTGTAGATATTCGATTAATGATTAATGGACCATATCCTCTCTTCTGCAACTTCTTAGCGTGTTGTTTCAAGGTGTATACCAAAACTAAATCTCCTTCCTTCAATTTTTTGTCCTTAATGTGCGCATCGAAGTAGGCTTTCTGTCGTCGTTTAGCAGCATAAATACCTGCTACTGCTTGTAACCTAGTTTCATGAAGTTTTTCTATTTGATCCAATTGAGCTGATAGTTCATGTCCTGTCCACTCGTAAGTAGTTGCTACTCTCAGAGTGAGAATTAAGAAATCAGTTGGCAAAATAGCATTTTGTCCATACACTAAGTTAAAAGGAGTAGTGCCTATGGCGGTTTTATAGGCTACTCGAAATGCCCATAAAGCATGATGTAATTGTTTATCCCAATCTGATCTACCATCGTTAACAATTTTAGTGAGAACTGTACACAAGATTTTATTCGAACTTTCGGCTTGTCCATTGGCTTGTGGGTGATAAGGAGCTGATTTCTTATGAATTACCAAGAATTCATCCAACAACGCTTGTATAACTTCATTCACAAAGTGCGTACCTCTATCACTCACAATTTCTATTGGTAGTCCAAATCTAGTGAAAATGTTTTCAAAGAGAAACTTGGCCGTGGTTCTTGCGTCATTTTTCTTGGTTGCTTTGGCTTCAACCCATTTGGTCAGGTAGTCTGTGGCTAAAATTATATATTCGGCATGGGATCCTTTCGCTGGTGGGTTAATAGGTCCTATGAAGTCTATTCCCCATTTCGTGAAAGCTCTGGCACTCATCAAGGGTCTAAGTGGCATCTCATCTCTTCTAATTGGATATTTCGTTCGTTGAGAAGTATCACACCGTTGCACATACGTTATGGCATCTTGGTGTAGAGTTGGCCACCACATTCCAGCAAAGAGGATCATTTTTGCTGTTTTATCTGCAGAGAAGTGTCCTCTTGCAGCTCCTGTATGAGCCATCTCTAAAACAGAAAGATATTCGTCTTCGTGAATGCACATTCGTACTTGGTTATCTTTCCCTCGTTTAAAAAGTTGTTTTCCTATAATGGCATAATCCTTACTTTGTTCTTCAAGCGCACGTTTCCTTGCTGAAGTCGCTCCTTCAGGATATTCTTGAGTTTTCAAGAACTTTACCAGTGGCATACTCCATCTTGGTGCTATTGTAGAATAGCATAAAGTTGAGTTCTCATCTGGGATTTGTTCTTGACAGGTTTGACAGGTTGATACATAGTTATGTGCATCTCTTTGCATGGTTGGCCAATATATGCCTAATCTCTTCAGGGTTTGCCATGTTCCATTTGCATTCAAATGAGTTTTCCATTGGTTTACATGCGCTTTCTAAAGCCACATTTCTTGTTCCTCTTCTTCCACACATCTCATCAATAATCCACTTGAATCCTGGTGATACAAACTTCCCGCAATGATATGAAGATTTTTAGTCTTCCAGAGGTCTTGGGTTTGGTTTGGCGTGATCCCATCTTTAGGTCCATGAGTAAGTATAGGGATTAACTTTGCTGCCCATTGAGGACATACTTCCAGGTTAAAAAGGTACGTATCTGGTAGATCATCTGGTACTTCTATGGGTGGTTCTCCATGGGTCATTCTTGATAAGTGGTCTGCTCTTATGTGGGTATTTCCTTTCTTGACTACTACCTCAAAATCAAATTCCATTAGCAATAAAAACCATCGTACTAGTCGTCCTGTATTACAAGGCTTGTTGACTAGGTACAGTAGGGCTTGATGATCAATGAAGAATTTAAATTTGTTTGCCAGCAGGTAATGTCTGAACTTTTTGACTGCGTACACCACCCCTAGGCCTTCTCTCTCCGTCGTAGTATAATTGCGTTCTGCTTGATTTAATTGTCTACTAGCATAGGCTATAGGGTGGTCTAGTTTTCCTGTATCGGCAGGTTGAGCTAAGATGCAACCAATGGCAAACTTGGAAGCATCCACATGAATGTGAAACGGCTTATTCCATTTAGGTACTCGAAGGATTGGTGCTGAACGCAATCGATTCTTTAACTCGTTGAAGGCTTTTTCACATTCTTCGGTCCAATTAAATTGTGTCAATAAGGCATACAGAGGTCTAGCAATTATGGCATACATATGTATAAATCTTCGATAGTATCCACAATGTCCCATAAATGCTTGAACTTCCTTAGCCGTCTTTGGTCTTGGTAAATCCAGAATTACTTTAATTTTGTCTTCATCAGTTGAGATTCCATTTTTGGAGACAATATGTCCTAATATTTTCCCTTGTCTAACCATGAAGACACATTTTTCTGGGTTAAGGCATACTCGATATTGTCGACATTTAGCAAAGATCTTTTCTAGCTCAGGGATGTGTTCTGATCGTATAGCTGAATAAGTACAAAGATCATCCACGTATACCTCCATGCTTTTTCTCAGAAATTCCTTGAACACATGACACATCAATCTTTGGAAGGTAGCTGGGGCATTAGTCAGACCAAAAGGCATGACTCTAAAGGCGTATACTCCCCATTCAGTTGCAAATGCTGTTTTATGTTGGTCCTCAGGAGCAATAGCTACCTAATTATACCCTGAAAAGCCATCCAGAAAGCTATAGACTTCCTTCCCTGCTACCCTTTCCAAGAGATGATCTGTGATTGGTAAAGGATAACTATCCCTTATGGTCGCGGCATTTACTTTCTTCAAATTGATGCACACTCTTAACTTTCCATTCTTTTTCGGTACTACCACCAAAGGTGACACCCATTCCGTGTGTTCAATCTCGTATATGAATCCAGCATCTAGTAACTTGTCTATTTCTTCCTTTATTTTGGCTGAATACACATCATTGTAAGTATATGGTCTTTGTTTAGAAGGTTTGGCTTCGGATGTCATGGGGATTCTATGCGCACATATAGAAGGGTTGACTCCTTTCAAGTCCTTATAGGTCCAAGCAAAGACATCTCGATATTCTCTTATGAGACGAATTAACTCTTGTTCTTCCTCTAATGAGACATCCTGTCCTATGAAGGTACATCATTCTTCTCCTTCTTCTACAGTTACTACTATCTTCTTGGTTTGTTCCTTATTATCATATGCTATTCCCGGCTGTGCTTCTCTTTTCGGCATTTGAATAGCGATTTTTCTCTCCTCCACTTCATATTTTTTAAAGTGAGCTGGTACCTCAAATTGGTCCTGGGTTTATTTTCTTCATCTTCTGATTCTCTTTCACATTCTAATTCCCTTTTCTGTGTGAGTTCCTGGTGTTTTTCATTGGCTGTGATATTTATGTTGGTGGTCCTATTCCCTAGATCCATTGGTTCGGGCTCCATTTCAATGCTCTCGTAGTCCTCCTTCCAGTCTTTCTCGATCACTTCTCCTTCTTCCGCCTCCTGAAGGACTACCACATACAGGCTAACATCATAACCCTCCTCATCGATACATTCATTCATGGTCACTACTTCTTCGTTTACACAGACATCGAGGGTCGCTAAAATTTCCATCCAACCGTGTGGTTCAAATTCTTCATCCGGAAATACTTGTGGCATGTAAGCTGGATCTTGTACAGACCTCGCTATTCCTTGTTTCTGCTGCCATCCTTTTCTTCTCTCCTCTTCCTTCTTTGCAGCTTCGCATATCCATAGATGAGTGTCCTCGTTCATCCAGGATTGATCACTAGAACCTACACTATGAATTGATTGATCGTCTTCCTCCTTATGAATTTGATTCCATTGTAGAGGTGGAACATCTTGATAAGTGTACGTATGTAGGTTTATTCTAGTGGTGGTTCCTGCGTGTTGTAGGTATACCGCATCTTTTCCCCAATCTTGTACGACCTTTAACTGTCTCATGAAAGGCCTTCCCAGGATCATTTCATAATTGCTTGGCCTTTCGAAGTGACATATTGCTAAAGTGTGTTCGAATTCCACTCCACATGTAGTGAAAACTACTCGTTCCAACAATCCTAAGGGTCTTTCTGTATGTCCGTCTGCCATTTGTATTTTCATGCGTGTTGGTCTTAACGCTGGTTTTCCCCATTTCTCCCAAATTTCTTTGGTAGCAATACCAACACCAGCTCCCGAATCTAAGATGGCTTTGGTAGTGTAACCCCTATAAGTAATTGGAAGGCAGGTATTTCCTTCATCTCCCTCACTAAAGTCTCCTACCTTATCCACCGGAATTCTCACTGTGTTTACTTCGTCTGCTATCTCTTTCTTTTCCTCCTTGACTTCCCATTGATTGAATAATTTCTCCTTCAAATGTGGTTTTACCTTCAACAGTTCTTCGAATGTTAGGGTACAAGGGATTTTTACCTCTCTAAGACGTTGTATGATTTTAGATGTTTGGACTGACGGGTTCGTTTCTCGTTTCCTCATTGAGGGAATATGATACAATTCTGAATTGTGTTCGTACTCCCCTGTGTAATTTGGCAGTTCGTTTACATCTTCCTCTCCTTGGTTACTTGCATCCATCGGTAAAATTTCTTCTGAATTTAGTTCAGGTATTGAACCCTCTATTTCATCTCCTGCTTCTAGTTCTTCAAAGGGTGGTTCAATTCCTTCCAATTCTTCCATTTGTCCTCTTGAACTCGTGCCCATAGATCTTTAGTCCATTCTCCTTCCACTTCGGGAACTATGGATCTTTCCCTTCTCTCAATACCACATTCGTCATTTTGTGTTCTACATACTTCGGGTTTTTCATGAGTGTTTACACACTCTTGGAATTCTCCTTCCGAAATTTGGGTATTGGGTAAAGGCGATGCAGGTTTTTCTAAGGTCTGTTATGCAACTTCTATCAATTTCTTGCAGATCTCCAGTCTTTCTTTTTTTAAGTCGCCTCTTGGGTATTCTCTCTCCTGTTGTTCTATGGTAGGTCCTGCTCTTATTCGTGCCTTGTATGCCTGAATCCACATGGCTAATTCTTCAGGCATAGGATCTGCTAACACTGATCCTACCTCCTCTTTTTTGTACTGTTCATTTTTGTTTCCTTCTTCCCTCTTTGGTTCTTCCTTTGGTTTTTGTTCGTTTCCCTCCTTTTCCTTCTTTTGTAATAACTTCTTTTCTTTTATCCTATCTCTTCGGTGCTTCCATCTCTGGGACCTTTTACTTGCAATACTTTTCTCCGGTTCTTCTGAGTCTTCAACTCTTTGAGGGATGGGTGTGTTCACCTCCCTGACACTTTGGTTGTTCTCCTCCGTTTTATCAGGGGTCTCTCTGGCTTTGGCTCTTGTTATTGCATTCAATGGTACTGTGTACTCTTTATCACTCCCTGATGATTCAATTACTTCTATTACGTTGATTTGCACGTTAGATGTAACCTTGTTGGGATTCTTGGGGCAGACTCTGAAAAGGTGTTCCTTACCACAATCACTACAGTAGCCTTCCCAGACTCGTTTTGGTGGTGGTGGGTTTGGCAATGTGCATTCTCTGATGTAGTGATCACCTCCACATCTATAACATGGTCCTCTGGGTACAGGCGGTCTGTTCATGGGTCGGGGTGGTATGGTTGCTCTAGGAGCTGTGTACATTAATGACACATAGTCCTGCTCATATCCGTATGAACTATCTGATACTTCCATGCCATAGGCATATGGTTCATACAGTTGTCCATATTCCATCATTGAGCTTTCATAATTGGGATATGCTCCTTGACTATGGTCGTAAGATGAGCCATATGGTTCATTACCAACCAAAGGTGTGGCTGGGACTATTGCTCTCTCTAGGTTCTCTTCAGGTTGAGCAATCTTGACTGGGACAACGTTCTGAGGATGGGGCGGTTGTTGTCCTAGTACTGGTTGTGGTTGGGTGTATCCTTGATACGCATATGGTCGTGGCATTGGTGCCTACGGCTGATAAGTAGGATATCTAAAGGCTTCACCTCCCTGATCTCTCTGAGGGTATCCATAAGGTCTCATGTATGGCTGTGCTGGTCTCGCTTGCCTATTGTAAGGGCAATTTTCTATATTGTGATTTGTATATTTTTGTTCTATACTACAATATTGTAGAGGTCCTGGGACAGTGGGTCTATTATAAGCATAAGCAGGTGGTGGGACTACTCCCCTAGTACACAAGTGAGAAGGATGATCTCCTCCGCACTGCATACATCTTCTGAGCATGGGTACTCTTATAGGGTTATTGGGGTAGTTCCTCTGTCCTTGAACGTTCAACTTCTTTGCTACCAAATCGGCTATTTCCTCTACATTGTTTTTAGGGATTGATGTGCTACTGGCCAAATCTTCACTTTTCAAGCTTCCTTGAGGTATTTTCAGGTCCTCTGCTAGGTTTTCTTCTAGATCTATGCATTCCTTCATGCATTCTTGCAAAGTCTGAACTCTTTTTACATATACCAATGATCTCAAAGATCCGTTCAACAATCCTTCCAAAAATAATGACACCATTTTATTTTGGGTAGGTCTCTCTTCTACTGGGCATCTGTCCACATACTGCTTGAATCTTCTTGCAGCCAATCTCACTGATTCAGTAGGGGCTTGTTTGAAACTATGGATCAATGATGAAGAATTATTTTTAATTCCTGACTTAGTGAATTCCTCAATCATTTCTTGGTATACTTGCTCCATGTTTTGAAAAGTATTAGGGTCCAATGGTTGAAACCAAGCTAACGCCGTATCTGACAAAGTAAGGCCAAAGGACTCATATTGAATCAAAAAGTCTTCTACCTGTTCGGCTCTGATTACTTGTTTAAATTCCGCTATATGATTGTAAGGTTCACTGGAGCCATCATAGTGGTTTCTCATGCATTTGGCCACTTGGATTGGCCTTAATCTTCTTCCTGCTTCGGGTGGTCTAGGCATTACTGGGAAAATTGGTCTTCCTATTGGTATGCCTGGTCCTCTTACTACTGGTGGTCTGATTGGAGCATGAATTCCATGTCTTGGGTCAATAGTTGGTTGAGGTCGGTAATTAGGGTTATTTGCAGGCATTGTGAACTGCACAGGTGGTCTGACTGGGATTTGAGTTTGTTGTGTTTGTTGTGTTTGTTGTGTTTGGCCCGACTGTTGGTATGAATCATTATGTGATGTTCCAAGTGGATTTCTTGAAGTAGTGGCTTGGTCCCTAGGGGGAAACACTGGGATATTCTGCTATTTCAACTCAGCTCTTTCCGCTTCTGTTAAGGGCCAATATCTTCTCTGATTCTTATCCAGATATGTGATGATGGTGGAGAAATCAGGATCTTGTAACTCATAGATGGTGATTGGATTAGGGGCAGCTTCCCAAATTGAAGAATGTGCTCTAAGAAGATGTTCTATCCCATTGATCAAATATACATCCATTAAGGTGTCATCTTGGGGAATCAGGTCTCCTCTCCATATCCTAGCAACCGTAGATCTCCCTCTAGGTGTAGTTACTTGCTCTTCATTCCCTCCTCCATTTAAGTTTGAAGCATTATTTTCTTCACCAATTTCATTAATGTTTTCTGGGTGTTCTGTGACAACATATTGGATATCTCTTTTGTCCATGTAAAGTCCTCCTACGTACTTGACTGCTGGTCTAGGCACTATGTAAGCCTCTGACGCTTTCTTTAACCTGGCCATTGATCTGTTTAGACCATCCAAGTAAATAGGGATCTCATTTTGGTTGGTGTTCTCATACTCCAAGGAGGTCCTGTACTCTCCTTCAATGATCGACATCACGCCAATCATGGGTACTGTGTTCTGCATATCCTCTGAAGCCATGGGAATTTCTTCCTCTGACTCGCTGGAGGTCTCTAAATAATGTGAACGGTTACTTGGCTCTGCTACACTACCTACGGAAGAGATTACACTTCTTCGGCTTCCTAGAGTTCTTCCGGATCTCAGGTTCATCCACCTAACAACTCTGATCAACCCTTGCAATCCTCTTGCCTCTGGGATTCTTCACTAAAGGTCAGAATTTCTAGAAAACTTCGGCTAGGAAATGACTGAAAAAGAATTTTTTCCCAGATCACGATACTTGACTCCAGATTCCACGATTCACGATCTCTGGGCTGAAACGATACCCGATACTTGGGTCAGAACGATACACAATATTTGGGCACAGGCGATACACGATCGCTGGTGAATATCGCGATCTTTGATCAAAACGATCTTTGGCACAAACGATACTCGACTCCAAACGATACACGATACTTGTGATCCTACGATACACAACACTGATCAAGTATCGCGATCTCTGAAGACCAGACGATACACGATACCTGATGAAAACGATACTTGATACTCGGGATAAAACGATACACGATATTTGATCCCAAACGATATTCGATACTTGAACACAGACGATACACGATACTTCCACCAAACGATACACGATCTCTCACAAAACGATACCTCAAAAAACGATCATTGGCAAAACGATACACGACCTTTGACCAGTATCGCGATCTTTGCCAAGCGATACACGATACCTGACCGAAGTGATACTTGCCCCTGACGATACACGACAATGATCAAGTATCACGATCTCTGAAGACCAGACGATACACTATCGACGATCTTTGAGGGACGATCGTTGGCACAAGATCGTTCAGAGGAACGATCGCTGTCAAAACGATCTCTCAGAGATGATCGCCGACGAAACGATCGCTGGTCAAAAACGATCTCTGACCAAGTATCGCGATCGGTATGAAACGATACACGATCGGAGGGAAATATCGCGATACTCAACCACAGGAGCAAAATGATACTTGCTAAGTATCGCGATACTCGACCGCGGGAGCAAAACGATACTTGACCCTTAGATAGTTTTTGAGAGAGGTTTTTTAAGTTTTGGTTTAATGCACTTGTTTTACTAGTTCCTCTCCTCTCTCCTCACTCTCTGTATCACCCCAAATCACACTTTAGAACCTCTGCACTCCTAAACGATACCTGACGCAGATCGTTTTTCCTTCCTAAATTGATTTGCTGAGAAATTTTGATCAAAAGGGTGGGTTAGCTTACCTTGGTAGCTACTATAATCTCTTTGTCACTTCCCCTTGCTCTGTGCAACCCCAGCTTGCCCGATTGCTCACTCACGATCTCTGGCGCAGCTCTCACGATACTCGACACTGGAGCTCACGATACTTGCTTTCAAACAAGTGAATTGCAAAATTACTATTTTTGGCTTTTATACTTGGGATTTTCTTGCTTTCAAAAAGAAAACTCTACTCTAGTGGCTTGGTCTACTCTCTAACTACTCCTACTCTACTCCTTCTACACACTTCCTTAAACTAACAACTCACTACACACGCTCCAAGAATGAGAAGTAGCAAGTGCAGCTGAAAATGACTTACCAAAGAAGAGAAAATTTCCACTCCTTCACTTACTTCAATGCCAAAAGCTACTTACCATCACATGAATGCCTCGGTTTGATTCGTCACTCCCCGGCAACGGCACCAAAAAGTGTGTTGACCTAAGTACCAACTTAGGGACTTGCGAAGAAAGAGACTATACCTCAATCCCCTCTCAAGTGCATATAGTGGGGATACACGCTTTTAATTATCAATCCAAAGAGTATACAAACCTAGCCGAGTGTATGAGGACATGCAATCAGGTAATGATCAATGCAAATGAACTACTCAAAGAGTGTAAATGAGGCAAAGACTTATCCAAACAATCTTCAACTGTTGGTCATGGCGAAACGATACTTGGTGCAGCAGCCGTCAGTATCTTGGACTTTTCTCCCAGCTCCGAGCTCCAAATATAGCGAATAGCATATGCGTTTCGAAGCTCTCGAGAAGACGCATCCAATGGCAGTAGTTTCACTCGATTATGAC
>CM035410.1:79587541-79590041 GCA_020310875.1 Ceratopteris richardii
ATCAAGAAGGACAAAGAATATATCAAAGGTACACTTTCTCTTCATAAACCATAGTAATTGTAGATACAGAAAGTCAAGGATGGGAGAAAGCTTGCAAATTGATAAGCTAGATAGGGAGAACTATCCAGCATGGTCCATGAGGATGGAAGCACACCTCATGAGCAAAGACCTTATAGCATTTATTACAGGAGATGAAGAAAAACCTGAGTTTGCAGATCCAAGTATTCCTACTAGGGAAGAACTTGCAATGTTGAAGACTTGGATGAGAAAGGATGCTCAAGCAAGGAGTATCATCTACATGGCTGTAAATGATTACCTTCTACCTCACATTAGAGGTTTCGAAAGTGCTACAGATGTTTGGAATGCCTTGGAAGAGCATTTCCAAAATACTACTAAGTCAAGGAAGTCCTCACTATGGGCTGAGTTCACAACATTCAAGAAGAAGAGCTCACAATCAATCTCAGATTATGTGGCAAGGATGAAAGATATTGCAGATAGCTTGGGAGCAGTGGATGAAGACATTGAAGAGGAAAAGTTGGTAAGACAAATACTTACAGGTCTAAGAGGTGATGAGAAGTGGAAGCCTTTTATATTGTCCATAGAATTGTCACTTGATCACTTTACTCCTGACCTTAATCAATTGCTAGGACACATGCTAACCTTTGAGCAGGATCTTAAAGGAGACAATGATAGAAGTACAAGTCAAGCTATGTACTCCAAAGACAAGAAAAAGAATGGCAAGGGAAAGCAATCAAATGATGATGAAGGGAATTCAAATCAAGCTAACTTCACAAAAGGGAAGACAAATTTCAGAGGTAAAGGAAGAGGAGGTAAGAACAAAGATAATGCTAAAGCTTGTTGGATTTGTGGCAGAACAAATCATTTGGCAAATGATTGTTGGTATAATAATCAAAGTGGAGGATACAACAATCAGAATTATAGTCAAAGAGGTAGAGGAGGCAGAAACCAAAGAGGCAATTTCAGAGGAAGAGGTGGTAGGACATCATATGGTAGAGGAGGTGGAAGAAACTTCCAATCTCAGTCCTACAACAATAATTATTACAATTATGCATCAGATCAGAAGGATGACATGACTCTTATCCTGAATGCAACTCATGAATCAATGGGAGAAGATCAAAGAGTGTTCTATATTGACTCAGGGTGCAGCAACCATCTGAGTGGGAATCTATCCTTGATGACTGATATGGAAGCAAGGATGAATGGACATACAGTTCAAACAGGTGACAATACCAAACATAAAGTGGAGAGCATTGGATCAGTGAAGACAAAGAGTGGAAGTACACTTCTGAGTAAGGTACTTTATGTTCCTACTATTCCTAAAAATTTGATAAGTGTAGGGCAAATTGTGGAGAAAGGATATGAGGTAAGATTTACAAATGATGGTGTCTATGTACAAGATCCAAATCAGGGATATAGAACCATAATTGTAGGTAAAAAGGAAGGAAGATTGTTCACTCTCAAAGTCCAAGGTAATGTGGGACATGCATTGTTTACCTATGGAGGTCAAAAGGTATCTGAATTAGACCTATGGCATAAAAGGCTAGGTCATTTCAATGAGAGAGCTATAAAGGAGATGTCAAAGAATCAGGTGGTGCTTGGATTGCCAAACATTGAAGGGCAACATATGGTGTACAAGTGTGAAGCTTGTCAATTAGGTAAAGCACATAAAAATTCTTATAACAAATCAGGGTACAAGTATTCAAACATGCTTGAATTGGTTCATACAGATGTATGGGGTCCCTCAAGGGACTATAGCATAAATGGATCCAGATATTATGTGTTGTTTGTTGATGATGCAACCAGGTGGATTACTTTGTATGTAATCAAGGATAAATCAGAAGTCTTCAAGACATTCAAACATTTCCATGCTTATGCAGAAAGGATCACAGGACAAAAGCTAAAGAGGTTAAGATCAGATGGAGGGGGAGAGTATTTCTCAAAAGAGTTTGATGATTATTTGTGGAATGCAGGTATCAAAAGAGAAGTAACTTGCAGGTACTCCCCTCAACAGAATGGAGTAGCAGAAAGGAGGAATAGGACTCTTGTAGAGTTTGCAAGAGCCATGATGAAGGAAAAGAATTGTCCAAATTACTTATGGGCAGAGGCCATTAACACTGCAACATACCTTGTGAATAGGTTGCCTTGCAAAGCTTTGGATGGAGGAACCCCTTATGAAGCATGGTGGGGTAAGAAGCCTAGTCTTGATCATTGTAAAGTATTTGGATGTATTGCATATGCTTATGTTCCTTCACAATTAAGACATAAGCTAGAACCAAAAGCAGAGAAGTATGTGTTTATTGGATATGATGATAGACAAATGGGTTACAGGTTGTGGAGTCCATCCACAAAGCAATTTCTTGTTACTAAAGATGTGACATTTGATGAGCAAAACATGTGGTATACAGGATCACCAAATGAGTATACAGATGTTGAAGTAATTCAAAGGAAAGGAAAGGCAAAGGTAAAAGTTTGTGAAGAA
>CM035410.1:79607478-79674978 GCA_020310875.1 Ceratopteris richardii
GCATGTCATTCTATCTGCCCAAAGTGCAAAAGGTAGAATCTAGGCCATTGTTTGATGTCACCGTTACATGCTTTAGATATGGCTTTCACAATAGGTGGATGCCTCTCTCTATTTTACCATTGGCCTCTGGATTATATGCAGTAGTGAGAGACAAACGAATACCGTGATGCTCAAAGAACTCTTTAGCTTCTCTCGCATTTAACTCTCCACGATCGGCAACTACTTTCTCTATGTACCCAAAGCGACTTATGACATCTTCAAGCAAGAATTTGCAAACATTGTAAGTGGTCTTAGATCGTAGTGCACGTCCCTCTACATGATTAGTTAAGTCTTCTCTTGCAAGTACAATGTAACGCATTTTGTCGTACCTTTAGGCATAGTTACAAGATCTACTACCCACTTGTAGTGAATACAAGGTGGATAAGTAGGATGCAACGGATCTCTATGTTGGACTAATGAATGAAGTTGACAAGTAGAACATGTAGAAAACATAGCTACTAATGTCAACATACATCTAGGCCAATAATAGGTACTTCTAATTTTTTCATATGTTCCAAAAAATCCTTTAGACCTGCCCATAATGTCTCATGCATTTCCTTCATTACTTGCAATTGAAGACCTCTCTTTCCTAGGACTCGTTGTGGATTCTTAACCTTACCCTTAGCATGTCTCCAAAGATAACCATTACATAGGAAAAAGTTATAAGCTCGTTTCCTAATATTACGGAATCTATTCGTAGTCCAGCTAGGTAATGGTTGTAGTGTACTGAGATACTTTCCTATGTCTCTCCATTCATCTTCGTACTCAGACTCATGAAATTTCTCATACTCATATATATGTGGAACATAGTCAACTAAATTCACATTCTTTATTAGATCACTTTCAAGATCATCATCAAATCTAGCTCTCGATAACATATCAGCAACTGAGTTTGACTTACCTGAAATATGAACTAACTCAGGATTTATGAACTTAATATATGAGATCCATCTAAGCATGGCTATATCAGGAGATGAACAATTGGCTATCATTCCAATGAGAGGCAAACAATCAGTCTCAACTTTGACATTTGCACCAATGAAATATTCTTTGTCTGTTTTCAAAGCTGTTACCATACCCCATAGTTCTCGTTTGATCTGTGGATATTTTCGTTGTGTTTCATGTAGAATTTTGGCACCTTGCATATCTATTCCCTTCACTATCATCTTGACTTATGACCCAACCTATACCAATAGGACTAGTATCAACAGTCAATATAATAGGTTTGTTAGCAGAATAGTCTACACGCTTAAGGATGGGAGCTTCAAGCAATAATTTCTTCAATTTACGCATAGCTTGAGTGTGTTTGTCAGTCCAAATAAATTTTCGTTTCTTCCTCAACAAGTCATAAAGACAATCAGCAACATGAGCAAAGTGTGGGATCCAAATAACATAAAAGATGCAAGCACCAAGAAATCTACGTACCTCACTCACGTTGTTACATGTTTCAGAAATCTTGCTAATGGCATCAACTTTTTGTGGGTATGGCTTTCGACCATAATGGCCACATAAATGTCCAACAATAAGCACCTCGTTGACACCAAAAACAGATTTCTCTATGGAAAATGTGAGACCTACCTCTTCAAATCGTTGAAATATTCTTTCACAATCAGAGATATGGTCAAGAACAAATTTACGACATCCAGATGAGTCTAAAGTAATGTCCTTTACACGTTCCTCACTCCCTTTAATTGGAATATCATCAATGAATGGCATAGTTATATGAGGGATAAAAATCATGTAAGACCATATTCATAGCACTCATCATATGAGCCACAGAATTAGTCGCTCCTTGAGGTAAAGTACACATTCGCACTAAGCCTAAAGGAGTTTTCATTGTGGTTATGTCACGACTATCAATTGCTAATTGGAATTGGTCATATCCCGAATATAAATCACCCATTGAATAGATAGAATGTCCTGAAAATGATTCAGCAAATTCATCTACAATGGGTCCTGTTCCTACATTCCTTATGGTGACTTTATTGACGGGTTGGAGATCTTGAATAAAACGTAGTTTCCCATTCTTTTTAGGCACAGTGAACCATCTGTTTGAGTAAGGTGCAAAAGATGGCTCTAAAATTCTCATGTTTATCTTCTCCTTAAGTAGTTTCATTAGCTCAGGTAAGTGAGCCTTTGGAACATGTATAGGACGAAGATTCCATGGAATATGTGGAATAGTAAAGATTATCATGGGTGCAACTAGCTTAGGATCTACACAACCAATCTCATGAGGATACATAGTAAAGGCTTTTCCATGGCTCCGTATAACTCTCTCAAATTTATCTCTCTCTGCTGGCAAAAGAAAGTCATCATCTCTACCAATTTTCACCTGTTTGATTGTCTCATCCGTGAATGTATGTCCTATGTTTTTCTTATCCCGAAGAATTGGATCATTTTTCACATCAATAATTTTTTCATTACTTCCTTGAGGTAATGGTTGAGCTATGGGTTTGATTTTTTTGTCTACAGTTTTGTACTTTGTTTCAACTAAGGCATCATGTGTTTGGTTAAATTTTGAGCACTTGTCAACATTGAGAGAATACTCTTGGATTAGAGCATACTCATCAAGGGAAGAAAGAAGAATAATATGGGAATTAGAATTTTGTTGAAGACATAACTCTAACTCCTCAAGAGTAGAGAAACAATGAGATGTTTCAAACACATGCTCAATGTTCTCATCATGTTCCATGATTTTGTTGTTTTTATAATTTTTTTTGGGTTTTTTGGATAAAAGACTTGGACAATTGACTCTTATGAAGAAAATCTAATCTAGAATGTGGAAAACAAAGTGACAAACTATTGTACAGGTTGGTTGGCTGCGAGATGTCAAACCAATATCCACTGTTGTCCCGCTCAACAATGGATTCTATCCGAAATTTTGATCATATGTAGCTCCAAACATGAATCGAGGTGCACAATCACTACAAGCATGCTCATGACCCTGAGTAACAATAGGTTTCTTTCTAATTGACAATCGATTCCTAGGATGATTCACTCCTACTGTCATGACTTGAAGTGATTGCATTCCATCCTTAGACTTAAATCTAGCATAGGTAGACCCATCATCCATGGCTTTAGTTTCCATACGACTCTCACAAATAAATGGTTGACCTAAGAGAACTTCATAGGAGCAATTATCTTGAATAAAAAAGTGAAATTCTTCTGTGATTCCTCCTATGGATATGGGCACACTAGCACAAGCTCCATACAGGGTACCTACACCATTAACTGCAGTTCTCATACGCCATCGACAATCTTTATCTATGGGCCATCGAAACTTATCATAGACTTCTCTTGAAATCACATTGATTTCAGAGCCGGAATCTACTAATGCATTTACAGTGATAGTGTTCTTATCATTTCCTATTTTAACATGCATCTTTGATGTACCTCTAGACCAAAATGTTCTTTTAAAGTGACTTTCAGGATTGTTTTCATGATTTTCATGGTCAGGTTGAATAGGTCCTAAGAAATTTTTATTAACATTTACTTCATCATCATCAAAGTCCTCTTCATCAGATTCATCAAAGTTTAAGGCTTCATTCATAGCTTGATCTTGATCTAGAGAATCTTGCATCTCAGTATCTAGATTAAGCGGAAACCTCTTCCTTTTAATTAGGCCGATAAAGTTATCTTTTAAAAACAGGCTTTGCAATAGAGAAAACTTGTTCTAAAGACATAGTCACTTGACTCTTAAGCAAAATGTCATCTAAAATTTCCATAGGATCTATTTTTCTCTCAATTTCTGAAATCAAGATAGCTTTAGGTTTTCTCTTTGGTTTCTTTTGTTTTTGCTCAGGATCTTGTTTTTGTTCGTGTTCTCGTGTTTGGTCTTCAATTTGTTTTGATTGTTCTGGTTTATCTAAAGGCTTTGGTTCTATTTTTCTTTGCTTTGTCTTCTTCCCTTTTTGTTTCTCCTCTTGTTTTTGTTCATTGGGTTCTGATTCTTGTTTTTTATCTTTAGATTGTGATGTTTCTCCTTGCTCTATGATTGTTTCTATTCCCTCTGAGGTTTGTTTTCGTGTCACTCTTCTTTCACTAGGCTCAGCTTCATCTCTTTTTCGTTTTTCTTCTACATTGGATATGTGAGAAATAAGAGATTGATCTTCTATTGGTGATTCCCAAGCTGTTATTCTCCTAATCTCATCTCGTGCTCTTACTAAGGCCTCTATGGAAAAATCACCTTCCTTTGTGGGTTTACTTGATTCCACTTGTTCATCAAGAGCTTCTAGTTTCACTCGTCTAGTTCCTACATCCGTTATGGTTATATTTTCATAGTGTTTTTTCATGCCTCCCTTACCATAATTTCCTTGCAAAGGTAGCCTAGATCGATAGTCACAGATTTTCTTGTCTATGTCTATTACTAGTCGTTGCTCCTTAGCAGCCTTCAATAGTTCGCAATCTCTCAAAAAGTGCTCTAACGAATCACATCAAGGACACCTACGAGGGCCACACACAAAACCATTTTGATTTTGAGGATTTTGATTAACTTGTGGTGGGAAATTTTGAAATTGAGGATTTTGTTGATAAGGTATTGCTTGAACAGGATAATTAGGATTTTGAAAATGCAATTGATGTATTTGAGGAGCTTGGGGAGCAACATGTGGTACTTGAGGTGCTAGAGGAGCTTCCATATTATACGGTTGATGATTTTGAAAATTTTGATTTTGAGGATTTTGAAAAGCTATTTGAGAAGCTTGAGGATACATGTTTTGATACATTTGAGGATTTTGCACATGAGGATGAGGATTTTGCATTGAAGGATTATGCATTGGAGGAACTTGATATGCTTGAGTAAGAGCTACTGTGGATTTTGATTGGTAGCTATAACATGTTGATTAGGCTCTTGAAAAGTCATTGGGTTCATTTGATTTTGGAAAGTTTTGGTGTAATTAGATTGTAAAGCATCTATAGTCTTGGCCAAATTGGATTGTGTAGCAATAAGACTTTCCATTTGCTTAGTGAGAATATCCACTTGAGATTGTTCAACTACACTTTTATTTGGCTCTACTTTAAAACCTTGAGTAGGCTCCATCATTTGAGGAATAGGAGTAGAGTCAAAAAGCATAGCATGGGATTGTTCTCTAAATTGCTTCTTAATTTGTGGAAGGCTAGCTTGAGGAAGACTAGTTTGCTCATAAAGCATGGATTGTCTTTGATGTCTATGGGCTACAGCCTCTACTACTTTACGCACTTTTTGCCAATTGTCAGTAAGACCATAGCGCTTATCTGGTTCTTCTAATCGCCGTTCAACTTCCCTACGAGTTTCAGGATGAAGAAGCTTAAGAAAATTGATCACAAGATCAGGTTCCAAAGTTATCTTATCCTCATCAGGAAGTTGTTCGTAGCGTCTAATATACTCATTTTGTAAGTGAGTAATAGAGCTACTAGGCTTTGGAGAATTGACCCATCGTAAGAATCCATCTCGATTATGTTGGCTATAATCTTCAAGATAGATATCTTTGAGCATCTCCTTTCTAAAATCACTCCAAGGAAGACTATCATATTGAGTGACACGGTTTATGATAGAGCTATCAACAATTCGTTCAAAGAATGATATCAAAAGATCTTCAGGAAGACCAAAAATCATAGCTTGCTCTTCAAACAAATCTAAGTAGCTTGTGATGTTGATGCCATTGAATTTTCCCTTCTCTCTCAACATAGAAGAGACTATTCTTTGGCCTTGTTTCTCAACAATAAGGGATTTGAATCCTTCCTCCATCTTATGTGAATAAGCAAGTGATGCACGATGCTCTAGATCTCTCACAAATGTGTTTACTTCACGACAAAGATGTGCACAATACTGTGAGAAATCCAGTGCAACACTCAAGACTGATGATGATGATATGATGAGGATGAAAAATATGAAACAAAGGATATGGATCACAACCTCCCAACAAGATCAGAAGCAAATGCCACGAAGCGTTTCACGTCGGGTTCAAATGTGGAGGTGATCGCAATCCGGGTGGATCGGGTCCGGTCGTGGCACACACAGGGTGTATGAAGCTAATGAATGTTGGAAGGTTTAAAGATGTGAAGGTGAAATTAATGTTGAGTATGGAGAAGAGAGAGATGTTGAAATAATTATGGGAATGGGAATGGGAATGTAGGTGTGCAAGTTAGATTGATGACATGAATGATAAGAATGAAAGAGAACCATACACACGAATCAAATTTGGAAGGAAGAATGGTCCATTGGAGGAGCTTCTTAAACACTTCCTAATTCTAATCCATATGTATAGCCTTCTTTGGATGATATGGATGCATGATGAGAATAGATGGAATCCTTACACATAAATCAGTTTCGAAAGGAAGAATGGTCCAATATTGGAGCTTCTTATACACTTTCAGAAACTAATAAATATGTATGGATTTGTATGGATTATATGCATGCAAGTGAATTATGATGATGGATTTTACTCACAAGCTCAAAGAAACATCCTCACTGGTTCAATGCAATACTGCGGAGCCTTCTCACACATAGAAGAAATAGAAGACATGTAAAAATACTTAAGAGACTGAGAGAGGTGACAAGAGACAAGTGACGAGTGACATGAATTAAAAGAATTTGAATTAAGTTACATGTAAAAGATCGTCGTGGTACGTCATGCTAAGCAGTCTACTGATCAAAGGTGGTTCCGACCCTCAAACCATGACAGTTCAACCGAATGTCACACGTAAGAAGGTGAGTTCCACTCTAGTGACCCTATGTCTGTCTAGGCTCATAACGTCTAACTAAAGAAGTCTAAGACTCATTAAAATCAGCTCTAACTCACTCACACGCTCCACCGAGGGTGAGTCAAGATAGAGATGCTAGTTTCAAGAGCCTATCCTAAATTGGAGTTCTAACTTAAATTTGAAACTAGGTTCTATACTCATACTAGCTCACCTTGGATCCTCACTCGCTCAACCGAGGGTGATCGTCTCAAGGAAACCGTAAGCTAGCATGAGCCCTATGGATGCCTAACAATGATGCTCTAGGAGTTTGGAGGGGGGTTTATATAGTTTTTTGAATGAATTTGGGCCCTTAGATCTAGAGAAATCAACTCTCAACTCTAGGATCACTACTTTTGATTACAACCATTTGATTAATCAAATCAATGGCTTGGAATTGTTCTTTCTATCAAATCTAGTGTAAAGGAGTGAAATTTAGGCGCCCTCATTCTCCACCATTGGATCTGGGGATGATCTGGACCGTCGGATCAGTGCTGACATCAATTCGGATAAGATAAGCCACTATTTTTGGAGAAACTTTGCATTATTGATCTTTAACTGTCAAAAAAGTCTTCTTTTATGGAAAAAATTCGTGGATCCTCCTTCCTTTATGCTTTAGTGCATCTCCACCCTTGAATAGGAGCTCATCTTGACCGTACACCATGGTTCAATCATATTTTGACATGTGGTAGTCCTTCAAGCCTTCAATTTTCTTATTCTAGAAAACTGCGGTGACCTTGAAAACTGGACTTTGTGCTCTTTGACCCTCCAAAAAGACTTTGATGAAGATGAAACTTTGTAGGACTATGTTTCCAAAGATCTCCTTCAGGAATATGCAGGAAAAACTCCCATCTGAATCTCCCTTGTACAAGTTTGACTACATTTGGAAGCTTGCAAGGTGGCATTAAGGTGACTAGGAAGCTCTGATAGCCTTGCAAATTTGTACAAATATGTAGCCACATATGATCTTTATAGATGCCAAACCATATGGCTAACATAATTTTCTATACAAGAATTTGTAGGGTCAAACTAGAAAAATTACATTTTTACAAAATGAACATAGCATATCAATGTGCTACAAAATCCATTTTCTGCTGAAATTTGGGCTATAGACTGCCTTTGACAATCTTTACAAGTATATGGATTTTCATCTAATTTGGTGACAATGAAATTTTTGCCCTAATTTCCCAACTTTGACCAGCTTTGACCGCTACCATGGACTTTCTTGATTTCTTTGAAACTTTGTATGTGAGCTTCCTTTGACATCCTTGATGCATCCTGGACTTCTCGGGGAATTCTGGCTACCTTCACCAAATATGTTTTTTGTAGGCCTTCACAAGTGAGAGAGGAGAGAAAATCTCGACGACATTCGCCCCCACTAAACCTGCGATTCCTCCGGAAGCGCCACTCTAGCATCTGTGAAAAACAAAATCTTCCAAGCATCAAATTCTTTTATAGGCAACATAAGAACCATGGAAGGAAAATTGATTATATGCATGAATCAGTAGGTAACGTGACATGAAGCAAAATTTGCATGAAAGAAAGAATTGAAACAGGCAACATGAATATGCATGAACAAATAGGCAACATATATGCAAGTGAACAAGCAACATTGGCAACAAGAAAGAAAAAAAAGAAGCATCAATATGAAGTGGAAGTGGATGTATTGAGTCGTTTTAAGCATCAGTTCCTCTCACCTTGAAGAAAATTTTGTACCTTTTTCATAAAGCAATCTACCTTAAATATGATTATAAACAAAGATTTAGGATTTTCAAGAGACATCTTTCATCTTTAGCTTATTTTAGATCAACTCCTTTCCTACATAAATATGAATATGCTCTTTCTCTAATAACATGCAAGGAAATCTAACTAAACTCCACTAATGCATAAGTCTGCCTATATAGCCCGTGATTTATTCTACTATGCCTCTTTATCCTCCTTTGGCTTGCTCTTTTTTTTTTTTTTTGATGATGATGATGATTCGGCAACTTTATGGTTACGACCACTTTTTTTGGGGTGGAAGAAAGTGTAAACTTCTTGGTAACATGTAGCAACTTTTTTTTTTTTTTTTTTGACGAGGAAAAATTTAACCCCGATACAAGGTACAACCATTTTTGATGACGGAGAACAGTCGTTTAAACTCCGATACAAGTGCTGTGAGATGGACTAAGGATGTAGAAACATGCAATAGCAGGAGCTAGGATCTCAACAATTATGCTTTCGATACTGGATACATATGCATGTATATATATATGAAAGTCATGTCACCAAAATAAACCTCCAAATCTACATGCCCTATCTTTCCACAATCCTAGATTATAACCAATTTCTTAGTAGATAAGTTACTACCTAAGATACAATTTTACAAAAGTAGAGAAATCATCATTTGCCTTTTTTTGACTCAAGTGATGTGGATATGCAATGTGATGCAAAGACTGAAAAAAACATGCATGAAACAAGCATGGAAAAAAAATAGAATGAACTTGAAAAAAAACAAAGCAACATGAACTTGAAAAATTAATGATATTCTTATACTTTTTTTTTAATTCCTTTTTTTATTTTTTTATTTTTTTATTTTTTTATTTTTTTATTTTTTTATTTTTTTATTTTTTTATTTTTTATTTTTAACATGGATACTCCTGTTTATGAATTGGCCTCATTGTTTTCATCTTCTTCAATGTCCTCATCCAAAATGTACTCGTCATTATCACGTTTCTTGAATAGCTTTATGCTTTTACCTGCAATCAAAGTTTTTAGTGCAACACCATTTAATTCACAAAGAGCATACGTACCATTGTTGTTGACTTTTGATACTATGTATGGCCCAAACCACCGTTGAGTGAGCTTTTTGCGTGCATCATATTAAGAGTCAAATGTACTATCATAAATGAGCACCCAATCTCCTACTTCAATTGGATTAGGACGTAGTCGATGAGTTTTATCAAAATAATGCTTATTCTTCATTCTAGATTCTCTTAATTTTTCAACAGCATCATCAAGTCTTACTTTACCTTGTTCTAACTGTTTAATGCGCAAACTCAAAAAGTCATCAGTAGACATGTTTTCAGACCAAGGCAAATTTGACCATGCAAAAATATGAGATTGAATTGGAAACAATGGTTTTTGACAGTACATAAGTTCAGCAGGCATATACCCAGTAGTACGTGTGCATGTCATTCTATCTGCCCAAAGTGCAAAAGGTAAGAATCTAGGCCATTGTTTGATGTCACCGTTACATGCTTTAGATATGGCTTTCACAATAGGTGGATGCCCTCTCTCTATTTTACCATTGGCCTCTGGATTATATGCAGTAGTGAGAGACAAACGAATACCGTGACGCTCAAAGAACTCTTTAGCTTCTCTCGCATTTAACTCTCCACGATCGGCAACTACTTTCTCTATGTACCCAAAGCGACTTATGACATCTTCAAGCAAGAATTTGCAAACATTGTAAGTGGTCTTAGATCGTAGTGCATGTCCCTCTACATGATTAGTTAAGTCTTCTCTTGCAAGTACAATGTAACGCATTTTGTCGATACCTTTAGGCATAGTTACAAGATCTACTACCCACTTGTAGTGAATACAAGGTGGATAAGTAGGATGCAACGGATCTCTATGTTTGACTAATGAATGAAGTTGACAAGTAGAACATGTAGAAACATAGCTACTAATGTCAACATACATCCTAGGCCAATAATAGGTACTTCTAATTTTTTCATATGTTCCAAAAAATCCTTTAGACCTGCCCATAATGTCTCATGCATTTCCTTCATTACTTGCAATTGAAGACCTCTCTTTCCTAGGACTCGTTGTGGATTCTTAACCTTACCCTTAGCATGTCTCCAAAGATAACCATTACATAGGAAAAAGTTATAAGCTCGTTTCCTAATATTACGGAATGTATTCGTAGTCCAGCTAGGTAATGGTTGTAGTGTACTGAGATACTTTCCTATGTCTCTCCATTCATCTTCGTACTCAGACTCATGAAATTTCTCATACTCATATATATGTGGAACATAGTCAACTAAATTCACATTCTTTATTAGATCACTTTCAAGATCATCATCAAATCTAGCTCTCGATAACATATCAGCAACTCAGTTTGACTTACCTGAAATATGAACTAACTCAGGATTTATGAACTTAATATATGAGATCCATCTAAGCATGGCTATATCAGGAGATGAACAATTGGCTATCATTCCAATGAGAGGCAAACAATCAGTCTCAACTTTGACATTTGCACCAATGAAATATTCTTTGTCTGTTTTCAAAGCTGTTACCATACCCCATAGTTCTCGTTTGATCTGTGGATATTTTCGTTGTGTTTCATGTAGAATTTTGGCACCTTGCATATCTATTCCCTTCACTATCATCTTGACTTATGACCCAACCTATACCAATAGGACTAGTATCAACAGTCAATATAATAGGTTTGTTAGCAGAATAGTCTACACGCTTAAGGATGGGAGCTTCAAGCAATAATTTCTTCAATTTACGCATAGCTTGAGTGTGTTTGTCAGTCCAAATAAATTTTCGTTTCTTCCTCAACAAGTCATAAAGACAATCAGCAACATGAGCAAAGTGTGGGATCCAAATAACATAAAAGATGCAAGCACCAAGAAATCTACGTACCTCACTCACGTTGTTACATGTTTCAGAAATCTTGCTAATGGCATCAACTTTTTGTGGGTATGGCTTTCGACCATAATGGCCACATAAATGTCCAACAATAAGCACCTCGTTGACACCAAAAACAGATTTCTCTATGGAAAATGTGAGACCTACCTCTTCAAATCGTTGAAATATTCTTTCACAATCAGAGATATGGTCAAGAACAAATTTACGACATCCAGATGAGTCTAAAGTAATGTCCTTTACACGTTCCTCACTCCCTTTAATTGGAATATCATCAATGAATGGCATAGTTATATGAGGGATAAAATCATGTAAGACCATATTCATAGCACTCATCATATGAGCCACAGAATTAGTCGCTCCTTGAGGTAAAGTACACATTCGCACTAAGCCTAAAGGAGTTTTCATTGTGGTTATGTCACGACTATCAATTGCTAATTGGAATTGGTCATATCCCGAATATAAATCACCCATTGAATAGATAGAATGTCTTGAAAATGATTCAGCAAATTCATCTACAATGGGTCCTGTTCCTACATTCCTTATGGTGACTTTATTGACGGGTTGGAGATCTTGAATAAAACGTAGTTTCCCATTCTTTTTAGGCACAGTGAACCATCTGTTTGAGTAAGGTGCAAAAGATGGCTCTAAAATTCTCATGTTTATCTTCTCCTTAAGTAGTTTCATTAGCTCAGGTAAGTGAGCCTTTGGAACAGGTATAGGACGAAGATTCCATGGAATATGTGGAATAGTAAATATTATCATGGGTGCAACTAGCTTAGGATCTACACAACCAATCTCATGAGGATACATAGTAAAGGCTTTTCCATGGCTCCGTATAACTCTCTCAAATTTATCTCTCTCTGCTGGCAAAAGAAAGTCATCATCTCTACCAATTTTCACCTGTTTGATTGTCTCATCCGTGAATGTATGTCCTATGTTTTTCTTATCCCGAAGAATTGGATCATTTTTCACATCAATAATTTTTTCATTACTTCCTTGAGGTAATGGTTGAGCTATGGGTTTGATTTTTTTGTCTACAGTTTTGTACTTTGTTTCAACTAAGGCATCATGTGTTTGGTTAAATTTTGAGCACTTGTCAACATTGAGAGAATACTCTTGGATTAGAGCATACTCATCAAGGGAAGAAAGAAGAATAATATGGGAATTAGAATTTTGTTGAAGACATAACTCTAACTCCTCAAGAGTAGAGAAACAATGAGATGTTTCAATCACATGCTTAATGTTCTCATCATGTTCCATGATTTTGTTGTTTTTATAATTTTTTTGGGTTTTTTGGATAAAAGACTTGGACAATTGACTCTTATGAAGAAAATCTAATCTAGAATGTGGAAAACAAAGTGACAAACTATTGTACAGGTTGGTTGGCTGCGAGATGTCAAACCAATATCCACTGTTGTCCCGCTCAACAATGGATTCTATCCGAAATTTTGATCATATGTAGCTCCAAACATGAATCGAGGTGCACAATCACTACAAGCATGCTCATGACCCTGAGTAACAATAGGTTTCTTTCTAATTGACAATCGATTCCTAGGATGATTCACTCCTACTGTCATGACTTGAAGTGATTGCATTCCATCCTTAGACTTAAATCTAGCATAGGTAGACCCATCATCCATGGCTTTCGTTTCCATACGACTCTCACAAATAAACGGTTGACCTAAGAGAACTTCATAGGAGCAATTATCTTGAATAAAAAAGTGAAATTCTTCTGTGATTCCTCCTATGGATATGGGCGCACTAGCACAAGCTCCATACAGGGTACCTACACCATTAATTGCAGTTCTCATACGCCATCGACAATCTTTATCTATGGGCCATCGAAACTTATCATAGACTTCTCTTGAAATCACATTGATTTCAGAGCCGGAATCTACTAATGCATTTACAGTGATAGTGTTCTTATCATTTCCTATTTTAACATGCATCTTTGATGTACCTCTAGACCAAAATGTTCTTTTAAAGTGACTTTCAGGATTGTTTTCATGATTTTCATGGTCAGGTTGAATAGGTCCTAAGAAATTTTTATTAACATTTACTTCATCATCATCAAAGTCCTCTTCATCAGATTCATCAAAGTTTAAGGCTTCATTCATAGCTTGATCTTGATCTAGAGAATCTTGCATCTCAGTATCTAGATTAAGCGGAAACCTCTTCCTTTTAATTAGGCCGATAAAGTTATCTTTAAAAACAGGCTTTGCAATAGAGAAAACTTGTTCTAAAGACATAGTCACTTGACTCTTAAGCAAAATGTCATCTAAAATTTCCATAGGATCTATTTTTCTCTCAATTTCTGAAATCAAGATAGCTTTAGGTTTTCTCTTTGGTTTCTTTTGTTTTTGCTCAGGATCTTGTTTTTGTTCGTGTTCTCGTGTTTGGTCTTCAATTTGTTTTGATTGTTCTGGTTTATCTAAAGGCTTTGGTTCTATTTTTCTTTGCTTTGTCTTCTTCCCTTTTTGTTTCTCCTCTTGTTTTTGTTCATTGGGTTCTGATTCTTGTTTTTTATCTTTAGATTGTGATGTTTCTCCTTGCTCTATGATTGTTTCTATTCCCTCTGAGGTTTGTTTTCGTGTCACTCTTCTTTCACTAGGCTCAGCTTCATCTCTTTTTCGTTTTTCTTCTACATTGGATATGTGAGAAATAAGAGATTGATCTTCTATTGGTGATTCCCAAGCTGTTATTCTCCTAATCTCATCTCGTGCTCTTACTAAGGCCTCTATGGAAAAATCACCTTCCTTTGTGGGTTTACTTGATTCCACTTGTTCATCAAGAGCTTCTAGTTTCACTCGTCTAGTTCCTACATCCGTTATGGTTATATTTTCATAGTGTTTTTTCATGCCTCCCTTACCATAATTTCCTTGCAAAGGTAGCCTAGATCGATAGTCACAGATTTTCTTGTCTATGTCTATTACTAGTCGTTGCTCCTTAGCAGCCTTCAATAGTTCGCAATCTCTCAAAAAGTGCTCTAACGAATCACACCAAGGACACCTACGAGGGCCACACACAAAACCATTTTGATTTTGAGGATTTTGATTAACTTGTGGTGGGAAATTTTGAAATTGAGGATTTTGTTGATAAGGTATTGCTTGAACAGGATAATTAGGATTTTGAAAATGCAATTGATGTATTTGAGGAGCTTGGGGAGCAACATGTGGTACTTGAGGTGCTAGAGGAGCTTCCATATTATACGGTTGATGATTTTGAAAATTTTGATTTTGAGGATTTTGAAAAGCTATTTGAGAAGCTTGAGGATACATGTTTTGATACATTTGAGGATTTTGCACATGAGGATGAGGATTTTGCATTGAAGGATTATGCATTGGAGGAACTTGATATGCTTGAGTAAGAGCTACTGTGGATTTTGATTGGTAGCTATAACATGTTGATTAGGCTCTTGAAAAGTCATTGGGTTCATTTGATTTTGGAAAGTTTTGGTGTAATTAGATTGTAAAGCATCTATAGTCTTGGCCAAATTGGATTGTGTAGCAATAAGACTTTCCATTTGCTTAGTGAGAATATCCACTTGAGATTGTTCAACTACACTTTTATTTGGCTCTACTTTAAAACCTTGAGTAGGCTCCATCATTTGAGGAATAGGAGTAGAGTCAAAAAGCATAGCATGGGATTGTTCTCTAAATTGCTTCTTAATTTGTGGAAGGCTAGCTTGAGGAAGACTAGTTTGCTCATAAAGCATGGATTGTCTTTGATGTCTATGGGCTACAGCCTCTACTACTTTACGCACTTTTTGCCAATTGTCAGTAAGACCATAGCGCTTATCTGGTTCTTCTAATCGCCGTTCAACTTCCCTACGAGTTTCAGGATGAAGAAGCTTAAGAAAATTGATCACAAGATCAGGTTCCAAAGTTATCTTATCCTCATCAGGAAGTTGTTCGTAGCGTCTAATATACTCATTTTGTAAGTGAGTAATAGAGCTACTAGGCTTTGGAGAATTGACCCATCGTAAGAATCCATCTCGATTATGTTGGCTATAATCTTCAAGATAGATATCTTTGAGCATCTCCTTTCTAAAATCACTCCAAGGAAGACTATCATATTGAGTGACACGGTTTATGATAGAGCTATCAACAATTCGTTCAAAGAATGATATCAAAAGATCTTCAGGAAGACCAAAAATCATAGCTTGCTCTTCAAACAAATCTAAGTAGCTTGTGATGTTGATGCCATTGAATTTTCCCTTCTCTCTCAACATAGAAGAGACTATTCTTTGGCCTTGTTTCTCAACAATAAGGGATTTGAATCCTTCCTCCATCTTATGTGAATAAGCAAGTGATGCACGATGCTCTAGATCTCTCACAAATGTGTTTACTTCACGACAAAGATGTGCACAATACTGTGAGAAATCCAGTGCAACACTCAAGACTGATGATGATGATATGATGAGGATGAAAAATATGAAACAAAGGATATGGATCACAACCTCCCAACAAGATCAGAAGCAAATGCCACGAAGCGTTTCACGTCGGGTTCAAATGTGGAGGTGATCGCAATCCGGGTGGATCGGGTCCGGTCGTGGCACACACAGGGTGTATGAAGCTAATGAATGTTGGAAGGTTTAAAGATGTGAAGGTGAAATTAATGTTGAGTATGGAGAAGAGAGAGATGTTGAAATAATTATGGGAATGGGAATGGGAATGTAGGTGTGCAAGTTAGATTGATGACATGAATGATAAGAATGAAAGAGAACCATACACACGAATCAAATTTGGAAGGAAGAATGGTCCATTGGAGGAGCTTCTTAAACACTTCCTAATTCTAATCCATATGTATAGCCTTCTTTGGATGATATGGATGCATGATGAGAATAGATGGAATCCTTACACATAAATCAGTTTCGAAAGGAAGAATGGTCCAATATTGGAGCTTCTTATACACTTTCAGAAACTAATAAATATGTATGGATTTGTATGGATTATATGCATGCAAGTGAATTATGATGATGGATTTTACTTACAAGCTCAAAGAAACATCCTCACTGGTTCAATGCAATACTGCGGAGCCTTCTCACACATAGAAGAAATAGAAGACATGTAAAAATACTTAAGAGACTGAGAGAGGTGACAAGAGACAAGTGACGAGTGACATGAATTAAAAGAATTTGAATTAAGTTACATGTAAAAGATCGTCGTGGTACGTCATGCTAAGCAGTCTACTGATCAAAGGTGGTTCCGACCCTCAAACCATGACAGTTCAACCGAATGTCACACGTAAGAAGGTGAGTTCCACTCCAGTGACCCTATGTCTGTCTAGGCTCGTAACGTCTAACTAAAGAAGTCTAAGACCCATTAAAATCAGCTCTAACTCACTCACACGCTCCACCGAGGGTGAGTCAAGATAGAGATGCTAGTTTCAAGAGCCTATCCTAAATTGGAGTTCTAACTTAAATTTGAAACTAGGTTCTATACTCATACTAGCTCACCTTGGATCCTCACTCGCTCAACCGAGGGTGATCGTCTCAAGGAAACCGTAAGCTAGCATGAGCCCTATGGATGCCTAACAATGATGCTCTAGGAGTTTGGAGGGGGGTTTATATAGTTTTTTGAATGAATTTGGGCCCTTAGATCTAGAGAAATCAACTCTCAACTCTAGGATCACTACTTTTGATTACAACCATTTGATTAATCAAATCAATGGCTTGGAATTGTTCTTTCTATCAAATCTAGTGTAAAGGAGTGAAATTTAGGCGCCCTCATTCTCCACTATTGGATCTGGGGATGATCTGGACCGTCGGATCAGTGCTGACATCAATTCGGATAAGATAAGCCACTATTTTTGGAGAAACTTTGCATTATTGATCTTTAACTGTCAAAAAAGTCTTCTTTTATGGAAAAAATTCGTGGATCCTCCTTCCTTTATGCTTTAGTGCATCTCCACCCTTGAATAGGAGCTCATCTTGACCGTACACCATGGTTCAATCATATTTTGACATGTGGTAGTCCTTCAAGCCTTCAATTTTCTTATTCTAGAAAACTGCGGTGACCTTGAAAACTGGACTTTGTGCTCTTTGACCCTCCAAAAAGACTTTGATGAAGATGAAACTTTGTAGGACTATGTTTCCAAAGATCTCCTTCAGGAATATGCAGGAAAAACTCCCATCTGAATCTCCCTTGTACAAGTTTGACTACATTTGGAAGCTTGCAAGGTGGCATTAAGGTGACTAGGAAGCTCTGATAGCCTTGCAAATTTGTACAAATATGTAGCCACATATGATCTTTATAGATGCCAAACCATATGGCTAACATAATTTTCTATACAAGAATTTGTAGGGTCAAACTAGAAAAATTACATTTTTACAAAATGAACATAGCATATCAATGTGCTACAAAATCCATTTTCTGCTGAAATTTGGGCTATAGACTGCCTTTGACAATCTTTACAAGTATATGGATTTTCATCTAATTTGGTGACAATGAAATTTTTGCCCTAATTTCCCAACTTTGACCAGCTTTGACCGCTACCATGGACTTTCTTGATTTCTTTGAAACTTTGTATGTGAGCTTCCTTTGACATCCTTGATGCATCCTGGACTTCTCGGGGAATTCTGGCTACCTTCACCAAATATGTTTTTTGTAGGCCTTCACAAGTGAGAGAGGAGAGAAAATCTCGACGACATTCGCCCCCACTAAACCTGCGATTCCTCCGGAAGCGCCACTCTAGCATCTGTGAAAAACAAAATCTTCCAAGCATCAAATTTTTTTATAGGCAACATAAGAACCATGGAAGGAAAATTGATTATATGCATGAATCAGTAGGTAACGTGACATGAAGCAAAATTTGCATGAAAGAAAGAATTGAAACAGGCAACATGAATATGCATGAACAAATAGGCAACATATATGCAAGTGAACAAGCAACATTGGCAACAAGAAAGAAAAAAAAGAAGCATCAATATGAAGTGGAAGTGGATGTATTGAGTCGTTTTAAGCATCAGTTCCTCTCACCTTGAAGAAAATTTTGTACCTTTTTCATAAAGCAATCTACCTTAAATATGATTATAAACAAAGATTTAGGATTTTCAAGAGACATCTTTCATCTTTAGCTTATTTTAGATCAACTCCTTTCCTACATAAATATGAATATGCTCTTTCTCTAATAACATGCAAGGAAATCTAACTAAACTCCACTAATGCATAAGTCTGCCTATATAGCCCGTGATTTATTCTACTATGCCTCTTTATCCTCCTTTGGCTTGCTCTTTTTTTTTTTTTGATGATGATGATGATTCGGCAACTTTATGGTTACGACCACTTTTTTTGGGGTGGAAGAAAGTGTAAACTTCTTGGTAACATGTAGCAACTTTTTTTTTTTTTTTTTGACGAGGAAAAATTTAACCCCGATACAAGGTACAACCATTTTTGATGACGGAGAACAGTCGTTTAAACTCCGATACAAGTGCTGTGAGATGGACTAAGGATGTAGAAACATGCAATAGCAGGAGCTAGGATTTCAACAATTATGCTTTCGATACTGGATACATATGCATGTATATATATATATGAAAGTCATGTCACCAAAATAAACCTCCAAATCTACATGCCCTATCTTTCCACAATCCTAGATTATAACCAATTTCTTAGTAGATAAGTTACTACCTAAGATACAATTTTACAAAAGTAGAGAAATCATCATTTGCCTTTTTTTGACTCAAGTGATGTGGATATGCAATGTGATGCAAAGACTGAAAAAAACATGCATGAAACAAGCATGGAAAAAAAATAGAATGAACTTGAAAAAAAACAAAGCAACATGAACTTGAAAAATTAATGATATTCTTATACTTTTTTTTTAATTCCTTTTTTTATTTTTCTATTTTTTTATTTTTTTATTTTTTTATTTTTTTATTTTTTATTTTTAACATGGATACTCCTGTTTATGAATTGGCCTCATTGTTTTCATCTTCTTCAATGTCCTCATCCAAAATGTACTCGTCATTATCACGTTTCTTGAATAGCTTTATGCTTTTACCTGCAATCAAAGTTTTTAGTGCAACACCATTTAATTCACAAAGAGCATACGTACCATTGTTGTTGACTTTTGATACTATGTATGGCCCAAACCACCGTTGAGTGAGCTTTTTGAGTGCATCATATTAAGAGTCAAATGTACTATCATAAATGAGCACCCAATCTCCTACTTCAATTGGATTAGGACGTAGTCGATGAGTTTTATCAAAATAATGCTTATTCTTCATTCTAGATTCTCTTAATTTTTCAACAGCATCATCAAGTCTTACTTTACCTTGTTCTAACTGTTTAATGCGCAAACTCAAAAAGTCATCAGTAGACATGTTTTCAGACCAAGGCAAATTTGACCATGCAAAAATATGAGATTGAATTGGAAACAATGGTTTTTGACAGTACATAAGTTCAGCAGGCATATACCCAGTAGTACGTGTGCATGTCATTCTATCTGCCCAAAGTGCAAAAGGTAAGAATCTAGGCCATTGTTTGATGTCACCGTTACATGCTTTAGATATGGCTTTCACAATAGGTGGATGCCCTCTCTCTATTTTACCATTGGCCTCTGGATTATATGCAGTAGTGAGAGACAAACGAATACCGTGACGCTCAAAGAACTCTTTAGCTTCTCTCGCATTTAACTCTCCACGATCGGCAACTACTTTCTCTATGTACCCAAAGCGACTTATGACATCTTCAAGCAAGAATTTGCAAACATTGTAAGTGGTCTTAGATCGTAGTGCATGTCCCTCTACATGATTAGTTAAGTCTTCTCTTGCAAGTACAATGTAACGCATTTTGTCCATACCTTTAGGCATAGTTACAAGATCTACTACCCACTTGTAGTGAATACAAGGTGGATAAGTAGGATGCAACGGATCTCTATGTTTGACTAATGAATGAAGTTGACAAGTAGAACATGTAGAAACATAGCTACTAATGTCAACATACATCCTAGGCCAATAATAGGTACTTCTAATTTTTTCATATGTTCCAAAAAATCCTTTAGACCTGCCCATAATGTCTCATGCATTTCCTTCATTACTTGCAATTGAAGACCTCTCTTTCCTAGGACTCGTTGTGGATTCTTAACCTTACCCTTAGCATGTCTCCAAAGATAACCATTACATAGGAAAAAGTTATAAGCTCGTTTCCTAATATTACGGAATCTATTCGTAGTCTAGCTAGGTAATGGTTGTAGTGTACTGAGATACTTTCCTATGTCTCTCCATTCATCTTCGTACTCAGACTCATGAAATTTCTCATACTCATATATATGTGGAACATAGTCAACTAAATTCACATTCTTTATTAGATCACTTTCAAGATCATCATCAAATCTAGCTCTCGATAACATATCAGCAACTGAGTTTGACTTACCTGAAATATGAACTAACTCAGGATTTATGAACTTAATATATGAGATCCATCTAAGCATGGCTATATCAGGAGATGAACAATTGGCTATCATTCCAATGAGAGGCAAACAATCAGTCTCAACTTTGACATTTGCACCAATGAAATATTCTTTGTCTGTTTTCAAAGCTGTTACCATACCCCATAGTTCTCGTTTGATCTGTGGATATTTTCGTTGTGTTTCATGTAGAATTTTGGCACCTTGCATATCTATTCCCTTCACTATCATCTTGACTTATGACCCAACCTATACCAATAGGACTAGTATCAACAGTCAATATAATAGGTTTGTTAGCAGAATAGTCTACACGCTTAAGGATGGGAGCTTCAAGCAATAATTTCTTCAATTTACGCATAGCTTGAGTGTGTTTGTCAGTCCAAATAAATTTTCGTTTCTTCCTCAACAAGTCATAAAGACAATCAGCAACATGAGCAAAGTGTGGGATCCAAATAACATAAAAGATGCAAGCACCAAGAAATCTACGTACCTCACTCACGTTGTTACATGTTTCAGAAATCTTGCTAATGGCATCAACTTTTTGTGGGTATGGCTTTTGACCATAATGGCCACATAAATGTCCAACAATAAGCACCTCGTTGACACCAAAAACAGATTTCTCTATGGAAAATGTGAGACCTACCTCTTCAAATCGTTGAAATATTCTTTCACAATCAGAGATATGGTCAAGAACAAATTTACGACATCCAGATGAGTCTAAAGTAATGTCCTTTACACGTTCCTCACTCCCTTTAATTGGAATATCATCAATGAATGGCATAGTTATATGAGGGATAAAATCATGTAAGACCATATTCATAGCACTCATCATATGAGCCACAGAATTAGTCGCTCCTTGAGGTAAAGTACACATTCGCACTAAGCCTAAAGGAGTTTTCATTGTGGTTATGTCACGACTATCAATTGCTAATTGGAATTGGTCATATCCCGAATATAAATCACCCATTGAATAGATAGAATGTCCTGAAAATGATTCAGCAAATTCATCTACAATGGGTCCTGTTCCTACATTCCTTATGGTGACTTTATTGACGGGTTGGAGATCTTGAATAAAACGTAGTTTCCCATTCTTTTTAGGCACAGTGAACCATCTGTTTGAGTAAGGTGCAAAAGATGGCTCTAAAATTCTCATGTTTATCTTCTCCTTAAGTAGTTTCATTAGCTCAGGTAAGTGAGCCTTTGGAACAGGTATAGGACGAAGATTCCATGGAAAATGTGGAATAGTAAAGATTATCATGGGTGCAACTAGCTTAGGATCTACACAACCAATCTCATGAGGATACATAGTAAAGGCTTTTCCATGGCTCCGTATAACTCTCTCAAATTTATCTCTCTCTGCTGGCAAAAGAAAGTCATCATCTCTACCAATTTTCACCTGTTTGATTGTCTCATCCGTGAATGTATGTCCTATGTTTTTCTTATCCCGAAGAATTGGATCATTTTTCACATCAATAATTTTTTCATTACTTCCTTGAGGTAATGGTTGAGCTATGGGTTTGATTTTTTTGTCTACAGTTTTGTACTTTGTTTCAACTAAGGCATCATGTGTTTGGTTAAATTTTGAGCACTTGTCAACATTGAGAGAATACTCTTGGATTAGAGCATACTCATCAAGGGAAGAAAGAAGAATAATATGGGAATTAGAATTTTGTTGAAGACATAACTCTAACTCCTCAAGAGTAGAGAAACAATGAGATGTTTCAATCACATGCTCAATGTTCTCATCATGTTCCATGATTTTGTTGTTTTTATAATTTTTTTGGGTTTTTTGGATAAAAGACTTGGACAATTGACTCTTATGAAGAAAATCTAATCTAGAATGTGGAAAACAAAGTGACAAACTATTGTACAGGTTGGTTGGCTGCGAGATGTCAAACCAATATCCACTGTTGTCCCGCTCAACAATGGATTCTATCCGAAATTTTGATCATATGTAGCTCCAAACATGAATCGAGGTGCACAATCACTACAAGCATGCTCATGACCCTGAGTAACAATAGGTTTCTTTCTAATTGACAATCGATTCCTAGGATGATTCACTCCTACTGTCATGACTTGAAGTGATTGCATTCCATCCTTAGACTTAAATCTAGCATAGGTAGACCCATCATCCATGGCTTTAGTTTCCATACGACTCTCACAAATAAACGGTTGACCTAAGAGAACTTCATAGGAGCAATTATCTTGAATAAAAAAGTGAAATTCTTCTGTGATTCCTCCTATGGATATGGGCACACTAGCACAAGCTCCATACAGGGTACTTACACCATTAACTGCAGTTCTCATACGCCATCGACAATCTTTATCTATGGGCCATCGAAACTTATCATAGACTTCTCTTGAAATCACATTGATTTCAGAGCCGGAATCTACTAATGCATTTACAGTGATAGTGTTCTTATCATTTCCTATTTTAACATGCATCTTTGATGTACCTCTAGACCAAAATGTTCTTTTAAAGTGACTTTCAGGATTGTTTTCATGATTTTCATGGTCAGGTTGAATAGGTCCTAAGAAATTTTTATTAACATTTACTTCATCATCATCAAAGTCCTCTTCATCAGATTCATCAAAGTTTAAGGCTTCATTCATAGCTTGATCTTGATCTAGAGAATCTTGCATCTCAGTATCTAGATTAAGCGGAAACCTCTTCCTTTTAATTAGGCCGATAAAGTTATCTTTTAAAAACAGGCTTTGCAATAGAGAAAACTTGTTCTAAAGACATAGTCACTTGACTCTTAAGCAAAATGTCATCTAAAATTTCCATAGGATCTATTTTTCTCTCATTTCTGAAATCAAGATAGCTTTAGGTTTTCTCTTTGGTTTCTTTTGTTTTTGCTCAGGATCTTGTTTTTGTTCGTGTTCTCGTGTTTGGTCTTCAATTTGTTTTGATTGTTCTGGTTTATCTAAAGGCTTTGGTTCTATTTTTCTTTGCTTTGTCTTCTTCCCTTTTTGTTTCTCCTCTTGTTTTTGTTCATTGGGTTCTGATTCTTGTTTTTTATCTTTAGATTGTGATGTTTCTCCTTGCTCTATGATTGTTTCTATTCCCTCTGAGGTTTGTTTTCGTGTCACTCTTCTTTCACTAGGCTCAGCTTCATCTCTTTTTCGTTTTTCTTCTACATTGGATATGTGAGAAATAAGAGATTGATCTTCTATTGGTGATTCCCAAGCTGTTATTCTCCTAATCTCATCTCGTGCTCTTACTAAGGCCTCTATGGAAAAATCACCTTCCTTTGTGGGTTTACTTGATTCCACTTGTTCATCAAGAGCTTCTAGTTTCACTCGTCTAGTTCCTACATCCGTTATGGTTATATTTTCATAGTGTTTTTTCATGCCTCCCTTACCATAATTTCCTTGCAAAGGTAGCCTAGATCGATAGTCACAGATTTTCTTGTCTATGTCTATTACTAGTCGTTGCTCCTTAGCAGCCTTCAATAGTTCGCAATCTCTCAAAAAGTGCTCTAACGAATCACACCAAGGACACCTACGAGGGCCACACACAAAACCATTTTGATTTTGAGGATTTTGATTAACTTGTGGTGGGAAATTTTGAAATTGAGGATTTTGTTGATAAGGTATTGCTTGAACAGGATAATTAGGATTTTGAAAATGCAATTGATGTATTTGAGGAGCTTGGGGAGCAACATGTGGTACTTGAGGTGCTAGAGGAGCTTCCATATTATACGATTGATGATTTTGAAAATTTTGATTTTGAGGATTTTGAAAAGCTATTTGAGAAGCTTGAGGATACATGTTTTGATACATTCGAGGATTTTGCACATGAGGATGAGGATTTTGCATTGAAGGATTATGCATTGGAGGAACTTGATATGCTTGAGTAAGAGCTACTGTGGATTTTGATTGGTAGCTATAACATGTTGATTAGGCTCTTGAAAAGTCATTGGGTTCATTTGATTTTGGAAAGTTTTGGTGTAATTAGATTGTAAAGCATCTATAGTCTTGGCCAAATTGGATTGTGTAGCAATAAGACTTTCCATTTGCTTAGTGAGAATATCCACTTGAGATTGTTCAACTACACTTTTATTTGGCTCTACTTTAAAACCTCGAGTAGGCTCCATCATTTGAGGAATAGGAGTAGAGTCAAAAAGCATAGCATGGGATTGTTCTCTAAATTGCTTCTTAATTTGTGGAAGGCTAGCTTGAGGAAGACTAGTTTGCTCATAAAGCATGGATTGTCTTTGATGTCTATGGGCTACAGCCTCTACTACTTTACGCACTTTTTGCCAATTGTCAGTAAGACCATAGCGCTTATCTGGTTCTTCTAATCGCCGTTCAACTTCCCTACGAGTTTCAGGATGAAGAAGCTTAAGAAAATTGATCACAAGATCAGGTTCCAAAGTTATCTTATCCTCATCAGGAAGTTGTTCGTAGCGTCTAATATACTCATTTTGTAAGTGAGTAATAGAGCTACTAGGCTTTGGAGAATTGACCCATCGTAAGAATCCATCTCGATTATGTTGGCGATAATCTTCAAGATAGATATCTTTGAGCATCTCCTTTCTAAAATCACTCCAAGGAAGACTATCATATTGAGTGACACGGTTTCTGATAGAGCTATCAACAATTCGTTCAAAGAATGATATCAAAAGATCTTCAGGAAGACCAAAAATCATAGCTTGCTCTTCAAACAAATCTCAGTAGCTTGTGATGTTGATGCCATTGAATTTTCCCTTCTCTCTCAACATAGAAGAGACTATTCTTTGGCCTTGTTTCTCAACAATAAGGGATTTGAATCCTTCCTCCATCTTATGTGAATAAGCAAGTGATGCACGATGCTCTAGATCTCTCACAAATGTGTTTACTTCACGACAAAGATGTGCACAATACTGTGAGAAATCCAGTGCAACACTCAAGACTGATGATGATGATATGATGAGGATGAAAAATATGAAACAAAGGATATGGATCACAACCTCCCAACAAGATCAGAAGCAAATGCCACGAAGCGTTTCACGTCGGGTTCAAATGTGGAGGTGATCGCAATCCGGGTGGATCGGGTCCGGTCGTGGCACACACAGGGTGTATGCAGCTAATGAATGTTGGAAGGTTTAAAGATGTGAAGGTGAAATTAATGTTGAGTATGGAGAAGAGAGAGATGTTGAAATAATTATGGGAATGGGAATGTAGGTGTGCAAGTTAGATTGATGACATGAATGATAAGAATGAAAGAGAACCATACACACGAATCAAATTTGGAAGGAAGAATGGTCCATTGGAGGAGCTTCTTAAACACTTCCTAATTCTAATCCATATGTATAGCCTTCTTTGGATGATATGGATGCATGATGAGAATAGATGGAATCCTTACACATAAATCAGTTTCGAAAGGAAGAATGGTCCAATATTGGAGCTTCTTATACACTTTCAGAAACTAATAAATATGTATGGATTTGTATGGATTATATGCATGCAAGTGAATTATGATGATGGATTTTACTCACAAGCTCAAAGAAACATCCTCACTGGTTCAATGCAATACTGCGGAGCCTTCTCACACATAGAAGAAATAGAAGACATGTAAAAATACTTAAGAGACTGAGAGAGGTGACAAGAGACAAGTGACGAGTGACATGAATTAAAAGAATTTGAATTAAGTTACATGTAAAAGATCGTCGTGGTACGTCATGCTAAGCAGTCTACTGATCAAAGGTGGTTCCGACCCTCAAACCATGACAGTTAAACCGAACGTCACACGTAAGAAGGTGAGTTCCACTCCAATGACCCTATGTCTGTCTAGGCTCGTAACGTCTAACTAAATAAGTCTAAGACTCATTAAAATCAGCTCTAACTCACTCACACGCTCCACCGAGGGTGAGTCAAGATAGAGATGCTGGTTTCAAGAGCCTATCCTAAATTGGAGTTCTAACTTAAAGTTGAAACTAGGTTCTATACTCATACTAGCTCACCTTGGATCCTCACTCGCTCAACCGAGGGTGATCGTCTCAAGGAAACCGTAAGCTAGCATGAGCCCTATGGATGCCTAACAATGATGCTCTAGGAGTTTGGAGGGGGGTTTATATAGTTTTTTGAATGAATTTGGGCCCTTAGATCTAGAGAAATCAACTCTCAACTCTAGGATCACTACTTTTGATTACAACCATTTGATTAATCAAATCAATGGCTTGGAATTGTTCTTTCTATCAAATCTAGTGTAAAGGAGTGAAATTTAGGCGCCCTCATTCTCCACCATTGGATCTGGGGATGATCTGGACCGTCGGATCAGTGCTGACATCAATTCGGATAAGATAAGCCACTATTTTTGGAGAAACTTTGCATTATTGATCTTTAACTGTCAAAAAAGTCTTCTTTTATGGAAAAAATTCGTGGATCCTCCTTCCTTTATGCTTTAGTGCATCTCCACCCTTGAATAGGAGCTCATCTTGACCGTACACCATGGTTCAATCATATTTTGACATGTGGTAGCCCTTCAAGCCTTCAATTTTCTTATTCTAGAAAACTGCGGTGACCTTGAAAACTGGACTTTGTGCTCTTTGACCCTCCAAAAAGACTTTGATGAAGATGAAACTTTGTAGGACTATGTTTCCAAAGATCTCCTTCAGGAATATGCAGGAAAAACTCCCATCTGAATCTCCCTTGTACAAGTTTGACTACATTTGGAAGCTTGCAAGGTGGCATTAAGGTGACTAGGAAGCTCTGATAGCCTTGAAAATTTGTACAAATATGTAGCCACATATGATCTTTATACATGCCAAACCATATGGCTAACATAATTTTCTATACAAGAATTTGTAGGGTCAAACTAGAGAAATTACATTTTTACAAAATGAACATAGCATATCAATGTGCTACAAAATCCATTTTCTGCTGAAATTTGGGCTATAGACTGCCTTTGACAATCTTTACAAGTATATGGATTTTCATCTAATTTGGTGACAATGAAATTTTTGCCCTAATTTCCCAACTTTGACCAGCTTTGACCGCTACCATGGACTTTCTTGATTTCTTTGAAACTTTGTATGTGAGCTTCCTTTGACATCCTTGATGCATCCTGGACTTCTCGGGGAATTCCGGCTACCTTCACCAAATATGTTTTTTGTAGGCCTTCACAAGTGAGAGAGGAGAGAAAATCTCGACGACAACGTTCCGTATGCAATGCAAGCATTAGTTTCCCCAAATTTGGAACCAATCATGAGATGTAGGATTCACATGGAAGCTCATATTCACGAAGGTTTCCTTTGTCCATGACATGACGGATATGAACTATGGACATCGATATCTATCTATCTATCTATCGATCTATCTATCTATCTATCTATCTATCTATCTATCTATCTATCTATCTATCTATCAATCCATGAAGCCTAAAGATGTATCTGAGAAAAAGTCTAGTAGTGGCTGCACCTATGATTTCCTTTGTAGTTGGAATGAAGTGTGCCATCATTGTGAATATATCCACAATAACAAGAATGGCATCATACTTATCTTACTTTGGTAGATCTGTGATGAAATCCTTAGATAATGAAGCCCATGGCCTTTCTGGAATAGGTAAACATTGCAAGAGGGCATGAGGCTTATGTCGGAGTACCTTAGATCTATTGCAAGTGTCGTAGGTTCGGATATACTCTTTGACTTCCTTCCACATTTGAGGCCACCAAAAATCCCTGCATATGAGTTCTATTGTCTTATTTACTCCAAAACGTCCTACTGCAAGGTTGTCATGATGTTGTTGAAGTACTTGGATCCTGGGCTTTCCTGGAGGGACATACAATAGGTTCTTATAGAATATTTCCTATCCTTTTCCTAGAATTCATTTACTTCTTGGACTTTTCCTTCTTGAGTTTTCTTCTTAACATTACAAAATAATTCATCTTGTGGTAGATTCTCATGAATCAAATGATTCAAGGATGAATCTTCAGGACGGGTTGAAGAGATAGATGCTAACTGGAGATGCTCAGGCTTGAGTAATACACTCTCTTGTTGATCGAAGGCCTCTTCACCCTTGTTTGGTGCAAGGTCATATTTTCTAGACAAGGCATGTGACTGACATTGTTGATGTCCTGGACCGTAGGTGATGACAAAGTCGAACCTGGATAGAAAGTTACTCCATCGAGATTGCCTTCTATTGAGAATGCGGGTGGTCATAAAATACTATAGGTTCTTGTGGACTGTATACACACTAACTTTATGAGCTTCTCCTTCTAGATGGTGACGCGAGGTATCAAATGCATCCATTATGGCAAGAAGTTCTTTATCATGAATTTCATATTTAATTTCTCGAGGGAAAAATTTCCTTGAATGATATGCAACTGGAAGTAGGTGCCCATTGTCTCCATATTGGGAAAGAATGGCCCCTAGGGCAAAGTCTGATGCATCTGTCTCTAGGAGGAATGGCTTACTAGAATCATGATAAACTAAAATTGGTGCACTAATGGATGTTGATTTCAAGGTCTCGAAGGCTTTTTCTGCTTCTTTGGTGCATGAGAATTAAGAGTTCCCTATAAGCTTGGTAAGAGGTGTCACTACGTTAGAGTAATCTCTGATGAATATCCTCTAGAAATTGGCAAACCCTAGAAAACATTGTATATCTCCAACACACGAAGGTGGTTGCTAATAAAGAAGTGTTTAAATCTTCTTCGGGTCCATAAAAATTCCTTTATTTGATACAATGTATCCTAAAAATTCCACTTTTGTGTTATGGAAAGAGCACTTATCCAATTTCGCATATAATCCTTTTTCTCTTAGTTTCTCTAGGACTATCTTTACATGACATTCATGATCCTCTATAGTTTTGGAGAATATCAAGATATCGTCAAGGTATATTACATCAAAATCATCTAATTATTCTCGAAAGATATCATTCATCATATGCTGGAAGACAGCTGGAGCATTTGTAAGACCGAAAGGCATAACTACATATTCAAAATGGCCATACCTTGTTTGAAATGCTATCTTCCATTTGTCTCCTTCTCTGATCCTGACAAGGTTGTAAGCTCCTCAAAGATTAATCTTCGTGAATAATTTTGCTTTTCCAAGGTGTTCCAAGAGCTCTGATATGAGTTGTAGATGGTATCTATTCTTTATAGTGACTTTATTCAATCCCCGATAGTCTACACACATCCAGAGAGTCCCATCCTTCTTCTTTACAAATAAAATAGGAGCTCTTGTTGGAGACTTCGAGAATTTGATAAACCCCTTTGCTAGATTCTCATCAATGTTCTTGCGTAGTTCTATAAGTTCCTCTGGAGATATTCTGTAGATTGTTCCAAAGGGTGGTTGTGCTCCCTCTTTAAGATCTATGGGACAATCATAAGTTCTATGCTCTCGAAGGATATCTGCATTCTTCTTTTCGAAAACATCTTCAAAGCCTTTGTACTGATTGGGTAGCTACACTCGATGATCTTTCTTGGATTCTTGAGTGGGTATGGCATAGGTCATGTATGTACGTTCCTTCCTTACTACATGTATGAAGGCTTTGACTCCGACATATGTTTGGTTCTTCTGGATATCTCAACGAGTGATTTTATTCTTTTCCCAATTAATGTCTGGATTATGCTTCTTTATTCAGGGCATTCCATTCATAACTAGATGTAGTGGGCTTGATATTACATTAAAACATACGTGGGATTCATGGTCACCAAGGTGTACTCTTAATGGTGTGGATTCCATTTTTATAGTCCTAGATGTTAGAGGTCATCTATCTACTACTTCAGCTACTACTGGTCTGTTCTTGCAAAGTACACGAATTCCATGTTTCTTAACCAATCCTTCATCCATGAAACATGAGGAGGCTCCTGAATCTACTTGGGATGTAAGGGAAAGGGTCTTCTTGGGCATGATTAACTTGACAGCTGCAAGACATGTTTCTATGGGTGTAGCTGGGATGATGAGAACCTTTCTTATACCATGGTCTGGCTACATGGTGTCGGGATGAAATCCCGCAGGGAGTGTGCATGATTTTTTTTCAAAGTTGAGTGATTTTATGAGTTTTGTGTGATGTTTTGATCGAAAGAGGGATATGTTCTGTGCATGATTTGGCTGATTTGATTGACTGTGAGGTGGGAAGCATGTGATTTCTTTAAATAGTCCATGAAACTAAGTCTAGCCCCATGGAAACCCCAGGTTGGAACCTTAGTTTTGTCATTTACCATAAGTCTAGCCCTTGGAATTCATTTAATTTCTGTATAAAGTGTGAAAGCAAACCTTAGTATAAAATAAAAATAAAAAGAGAAAAATAAAAGGAATCAAAAATAGAAAAAGAAAATTAAAAAAATAAAATAAAAAGAGGAAAAACCAAAAATAGAATTAAGAGATGGAATTTTCCTAAAATAGCAAATGAACATGCATGGTGGTCTAAAATTAGAAAGTTTGAGAGAAGGTTAGAAGTTTTTAGACGAAAGTTCTAGGGAGACGGGCCTATAAATAGGTGCCTAAACTCATTTGTTTCTCCCCGTGGATCTTGCTTGTGGAACTTCTTACCAGGTTATTGCGATTTCTCATGATTTGAAGAAGGATTAAATGAAGTGACGAAACGCTTTGAGGACTGAAGATAAAAATAATACCCTTCCCCGTGGTATTTCTTGTGGAACCTTCCTACAGGTTACTAAGGTTTCTCATGATTTGAAGAAGGATTAAATGAAGTGACGAAAAGCTTTGAGGACCAAAGATAAAAAGCTATATTCCTCGTGGATCTTCTTGGTGCATACGTTCTCCAGGTTACTGCGTGATGGGAGGCTATTGCGATTTATGAACTGAAGAAAATCATTTGCTGAAGATACTTGAAAAAAAGAGAAGACCATAGTTGGAAGAAAAGACCCATCCGCGAAGAGTGAAACCGAAGATCCTCGGCGCCCTTTCGCATTGTAGCGAGAGGCATATCATATCCAGCCGATCCGCACTATATCGGTGGCATTTATTTGTATTCACCTGATCCGCACTGTAGTGGACTTTCGCATCATCGACCTGCACTATCGCGGACATATTTGTATCATTCAGATTTTATTGATCAACCGTCGTTACTTTTTGATCGTTTCATTGAGCTTTAACATTCCGTGTATTACTGCTATATCCGATTGTCTCTTTCCCGATGCCTACGGTCCCACGCGTACGCACGCACGTTCGTCTCATCACTTCCGAGAGGCGGGGGCCCTAGAGGATCGCACACACTCTAGAGAGTTTAGGCGAGGCGCCCAGCACACAGATGCCGCTCGCAATACAGCAGGGAACGACGCGCACTAGAGGGGCCTGATCCAACCCCAATGCAAGCTTCCTGCCCGACCTCCTTCATCCCAACACATTGAACCTGACGTGAAGCGAGGCGGTTGCCTGGTGATCCTCGAGACGCCACCCACTCCTTGAGAAGACAGACAAGAACCTCAGCATCGGACGGAGACTCCAGGTACCAGCATTTTAAGTTCTTTGAATTATTGCATTGTTCCACGCACTTTAAAGAGAAAGACTGTTTGACTGTGTGACTTTGATCATCCACTTTTTTCATCAATTTTGATCATACCAGTGTGCACTTTTCCATCGAGCCAAAGATTAAGAATCTACTTCTCAGCTTAGATCATAAGAAGAGGAAAAGGAAAATGAACAAAATGATTGAGGAATAGTTTAGAAGATATGAAGAGCGAATTAAGGAAATAGAATTTAACACAAATGAATCTATAAAATCGAAGTTTGGTATCGTAGTGACCTTAATGCAGACAATAAATGCAATATCCGACACTATTCAGCTTATGGGAAAAAGTATTAAAGACCTAAAAAAAAAAATGGATTTTGAGATTTCTGAATTGAGAAATAAGGTTGACCTGTTGACAAACCAAGTTAATGACCTACAAGTATTGAAATATGATAATGAGCATGAGGTAAAAGTCCAAGGCATATCTGCACACAAACAGTTATTAGGTCTAAGAAGACCCACGCCTAGAGTGATACCTAGGAAATCAAGTCGCGTTGAGAAGAGACCTATACATTGCTTTTGGTGCGATCAGTTTGGACATATGTTCTGGGATTGTCTAGCGTATGAGAGTGCATGCACACATAGACTTGTAAGTGAGCATGAAGGAAAAATTTGTAAATATCAAGACGAATCACCTTTGCATTTGAATGTAGGAAAAGGTGGGATGAAGAAGTATTTTGAAGAGACCAAAATTAGATCTAAGTCATTTTAGAAGATGTGGAGACCAAGAACTCATGAAGATAATAGACTTGATGAGCAAAAGAGTATTCTATCTATTGAGGGTCAAGAGAAATCTAGTGAAGAAACCAAAGGTAGAGAAATAAAGGTTGAGAAGCAAAAAATTGAACGGATATTAAAAGAGCAAATAGAAATAGATCATAAAGAAGAATTTGATAGAGAAATGCAAGAGAAATCAAAGAAAGACCATGTCATTGATGTATCTGTTTCATTTGATCCAAAAAATTTAACTAATGAGAATTTTTTTGATCAAGAGAAAGTTGCAAAATTACAATCCCAATTAAACTTGATAAACAAATTGAACTAGAGAAGAGTAAAGAAGAAGCTCAAGGAGATGTAAAATCTCACAAAGAAGTGAATGAGGCAGAGAAACAATTGATTAATGATATTATTGCGCAAATTGAGGGGAATGTAAAGATGACTTCAAAGTCTTCTAAGACTTTGAAAAAGAACAAGAGAACTAAAAATCTGACTTTTCAAGATATATTCGCAAATCTTGAATGATGATTGAAGAAAAATCATAATGAAAAATGCATGAGAGTGATCAAGAGCTATTGAGTGATAAAGATTGATGATAATGCGTGATGGTGATTGATGAAAATGCATGATGATGACTGATGAAAACACATGATTGATGGTGATGATTGATGATGAAAATGATGATGATTGATGGTTTATGGTGATTGATGATGATTATGATACTAGAGGATACTGATGACACTGGAGGATACTGATGATGCTAGAGGATACTGATGACACTAGAGGATATTGATGATGCTGGAGGATACTGATGACATTGGAGGATACTGATGACACTGGAGGATACTGATGATGCTGGAGGATACTCATGACACTGGAGGAATGACACTAGAGGATACTGATGACACTCGAGGATATTGATGATGTTGGAGGATACTGATGACACTGGAGGATACTGATGACACTAGAGGATACTGATGACACTAGAGGATACTGATGACACTGAGGCTGATGCTGATGAAGAATGATGGATAATGAAATTAAAGAAAAGCTCGATAAATCAATGACAAAGATGAAGCTAAAATAATCAGGTGAAATGTTTCCAATTTGGAATCTGTTTTCTTTCTGTTAGAGCATTTGCATTGCATTATTGTGTGTGATAAAGGTATGTCTGAATTTATGAAAATCATGAAGAATGAAGATAACGAATATCTATTATGGTTTTGCATGAAGCATGAACAACTTGAAATCATATGAATAAGATCAATTAGTGGACTAGAGATTTTTGAGAGTGAAAGCTTGGGGATGTGATGGCATGCTTAGACCGAGTGCATGTATATGCTGATTGATTTGAACACTTAGTGAGTGGAAAACTTTGGATCTAGTACTTATTTCTTGCGAGATCTTATCTCCATATGTATCATGATTTATGAAAACCTTCATACTCAAAGCCAGCTTATATGTGTGTGCATGTTGTTAGTGTGCTGTGATGGGCTAGTAGGCGGGTGGAACCACCTTGATTGGGCGATCAAGGCAAGGAGCCGTAGCTAGTTTCTTCGTAGGCCTGACCTATTTGTTGTCATGTGTGTGCATGGGTCGGTAGGTAGGTGGAATCACTCTGGCCGGTGGTCAAAGCCACTAGCTGACGTCGATCTCATGTAGGGCTGATGTTGTGTATGTCGTGCGCTATGTCAGGTTGGCAGACAGGTGGGGTAAACTTGGCTGGGCGGTCAAGTCCATGAGTCGCACCCGATTTCAACATAGGCTGATTTGTGAAAATAAAGTAAAAAGAATAAATGTTGAGCTCAGATGAAGGGGAACATAAAGAAAGAGGAAAAGAAAATGAAAAGGAAAAAGGAAAAGAAAGAGATCTAATGGAGAGTTGGACAAGTAGGAGATAAATAGCGGGAATCAAGGTATATTCTACAGAATGAGTTAGTAGAAACATATGTATATGCGTACTTAGAATGAGTTTCTGGATCTGAACCAGTTGAACGAACAAAAGATCTAGAAAGCCAACGATTTATTCATATGAATACTTGTCAGATTGCATACGCAAAAACATAGTATGATGTTTGTGAAGCTTGAATCTACTTAATTTTCTAAAATTCATACTAATCTTTAGAAAATTCTATGAACTGCATGAATACACGCTTTGATTTTTTAAAAGAAAATGATAAAAAGTAAAAATGGTTTTCAAAAGAACCCTGATACGCTTCTGCTGAATCTTGCAGGTTGCCCCATCGAGACGATGTGCAGGTTTAGGGGGGGCGAATGTCGGGATGAAATCCCGCATGGAGTGTGCATGATTTTTTTTCAATGTTGATTAATTTTATGAGTTTTGTGTGATGTTTTGATCGAAAGAGGGATATGTTATGTGCATGATTCGGATGATCTGATTGACTTTGAGGTGGGAACCATGTGATTTGTGTAAATAGTCCATGAAACTAAGTCTAGCCCCATGGAAACCTTAGGTTGGAACCTTAGTTTTGTCCTTTACCATAAGTCTAGCCCTTGGAATTTATTTAATTTCTGTATAAAGTGTGAAAGCAAACCTTAGTATAAAATAAAAATAAAAAGAGAAAAAGAAAAAGAATCAAAAATAGAAAAAGAAAATTGAAAAAAAAATAAAAAGAGGAAAAACCAAAAATAGAATTAAGAGATGGAATTTTCCTAAAATAGCAAATGAACATGCATGGTGGTCTAAAATTAGAAATTTTGAGAGGAGGTTAGAAGTTTCTAGAGGAGAGTTCTAGGGGGACGGGCCTATAAATAGGTGCCTAAACTCATTTGTTTCTCCCCATGGATCTTGCTGGTGGAACTTCTTACCAGGTTATTGCGATTTCTCATGATTTGAAGAAGGATTAAATGAAGTGATGAAAAGCTTTGAGGACCGAAGATAAAAAGAATACCCTTCCCCGTGGTATTTCTTGTGGAACCTTCCTACAGGTTATTGAGGTTTCTCATGATTTGAAGAAGGATTAAATGAAGTGATGAAAAGCTTTGAGGACCAAAGATAAAAAGCTATATTCCTCGTGGATCTTCTTGGTGCATCTCTTCTCCAGGTTACTGCGTGATGGGAGGCTATTGCGATTTATGAAGTGAATAAAATCATTTGCTGAAGATACTTGAAGAAAAGAGAAGACCAAAGTTGGAAGAAAAGACCCATCCGCAAAGATTGAAGCTGAAGATCCTGGGCGCCTTTTTGCACTGTAGCGAGAGGCATATCATATCTAGCCGATCCGCACTGTAGTGGCGGCATTTATTTGTATTCACCTCATCTGCACTGTAGCGGACTTTCGCATCATCGACCAGCATTATCGCGGGCATATTTGTATCATTCAAATTTTATTGGTCAACCACCGTTACTTTTTTATCATTTCATTGAGCTTCAACATTCTGTGTATTACTGCTATTTCTGATTGTCTCTTTCCTGATGCCTACGGTCTCACGCGTACGCACGCACGTTCGTGTCATCACTTCCGAGAGGCGGGGGCTCTATGAGGATCGCACACACTCTAGAGAGTTTAGGCGAGGCGCCCAGTGCGCAGACGCTGCTCCCAGGACAGTGGGGAACGGCGCGCACCAGAGGGGCCTGATCCAACCCCAGTGCCGGCTTCCTTCCCGACCTCCTTCTTCCTGACAACGGTCTCTTTTTTCTGCTCTACAAGGGTGACTTCTTTGTTCTGCACTACAAGGGTGACTGCGACTCTGGAGTTATTTCTCTTCTTCGGACAATTAATTGCAATATGTCCAAGGTGTCCACAATAGAGACATAACTTATTAGCTCTCCTTCTCTGTTTCTCTTCTGGTGTTAGAGGCTAAAACCTAGTTACATCTATTTGCATAGGTTCAAGCATAGACTCATCTTTAGGAATGGGTTGGAAGGGTTTCCACAGGCAAGGTCTTCCTTCTACTTGTTTTTCTTGTTTTCTTTCAAAAAGTCAGTTATCACATTGAATAGCTTGCATGACATATTCATTCAATGTTTTAACCTCTGGCATCCTAAGCAAAAGGTCCTTCACATCATCTATTAAACCTTATCTAAATTGGCTTATGAAATAATCTTCATGCCAGGTGAGATCACATATCAACTTCCTAAATTCAGATGCATAGGTAGAGGCAGGCCGGTTACATTGAGGTAGCTTCCAAAGTTTTTTTTCTGCTACTCGACTTGTGTCTGCATATCCAAATGTGGCAGTGAGTTCGTGAAGAAACCCCTCATAGTACTAAAGTACTACCATGTTCTTCTCCAAGATTGGGGCAAACCTTGATAATGCTTGGCCACAGACCAAGATTCCAATAAACCCCACCTTGGATGGCTCGTCAGGGTATCTATCAGGTTGCAGACGGATGTAGAATTTAACTTGCTGAAGAAATCCACGAAACTTTATGTGATCCCCATCGAACTTTTCTAGTGTGCAAATCTTGGGTTCCTTCATAAATAATGTACTAGGCCGTTGATTCACTTGAATACTCTCGATTTGCTTGAAGACTCCCGATTCGTTCTTGTAATTCTCGGAGGAGTGCACCTACATGCACTCGATGTCCCATCTCCACTTGTGTCTGTCGATGACTTAGGTTTCTGACTTGTTGTTGGAGACTCTTAAGTGATGCTACAATCTGTTCATAAGTATTGTCCATGATGCTTGGTCTTGGATGGAAGCTAGTCTTGCTAAGATGTTAGAGGAGCACTAGATTGTGCTCTCTGAATTCACTAGAAATGATTTTGGAAATACACTTATGATTACAAGAACACCCATGTAGGGAAAATAATACAAGAAGACATAGCTGATACAAGACATCCCACAACCCTGGACCAATAGGTATGCAAAACTAGACTAGAGATGGTACAGGAGATCCCACAACCCAGGATCGTAAGTATGAGATAAGATGTCAGGATTACAAGAACTCCCTTCTAGGAGATGAACTGAATACAAGAAAGACCTTGACAAGATCTCGTACTACGATATTACAAGAGGACTAGATAGGATGTCCATGAACTAGACTAGACAAGACTGGAAGAAGGAACAAGAAAAGAATTGGAACTGGAACTTGCAGAGTACTTACTTGGTGGTCATGACTCCTTGAGCTCCCAAGACTGGTATTGGCAAGACTGATTATGAATGTGGCCAACCCCTCCTTATATAGGTTTTCCAAGGGCGGTTCTAGGGCGGTTGCAAATTGATGATTTCATCGATAATGTCATCAATTCAAAGCATGGTCAAAATCAAGCAAGAAAATAGTCAATCTTAGGGTTTTGGCACATTTCAGATGCAAAGGAAGCATTAGTTTCACCAAATTCTGAACCAATCATGAGATATAGGATTCACATGGAATCTCAGATTTAGGATGGTTTCCTTTGTCCATGACAATTATATAGATGAATAAATATGAAAAGAACTATTGTAAAAATCAAATGTTCTAAAATGTCCATATTGTATCATATGGTACTTTGGATTCAGAGGAGAGAATGGCATGTCCTTGCACTTAGTGCAAGTATCATCTTTGTCGAAAACAACGGATTTGTACTACACATGTTAGAGAGTATGGATCCTTTGATAAAAGTCAACTAGAAAACCTACGCTACCATTTGCATGGTCCCCCAGGTGAGCAGATGGACCCAAATGACCTTGCACCAGTAACCTCTCGTGGACAAAAGAGAACAAAAAAGGAGTTATATGTAGAAGCAAGTAGTAATAGCATTACATGGAATGAACATATGGAAGAAATGCTCAAAGAATTTTATGAGATGCCCTGGCCTTACTCCTAGCGACCTCACTCCAGATGGTCTCACTCCTTCCGGCCTCACTCGTGCTGCCTGTGTCACTCCTACTGGTGTCACTCTTGCTAGAATCACTCCTACGAGTGGTGCTACTCCCGCCACAGGTATGTCTCCTTGCTTTATGACTCCACCACAACCAGCTTTTCAGCCATCCCCTACTAGCTCTAGTAGTAGACATGTGTGTTCGACACCTCAATGCAATAGCAGGACTGGACCGTCTCGTAGGTCGAGGTCACACTCTAGAGCAAGAGGTTCTAGGAGTGAATTGATAGGTAGGTCTGGAGGAGCCGACTGTTGTGGGGATAGTGTGACGGATGTTGTGTGGCCTACTTCTACTCCTATGAAAAGTACCTTAGGTGTAGGTACGCCACGTGCTACTCCACGTGGAACACCATGTACACCTTGGGATGCTCATGAAGATGATGAATCCAAGGTGTATAGTATCCGAGATGGAGCTCCGGTGATGGATGCGGCTGGAAAAGCAATGCGTGCACATATACGAGAGCTTTGCTCCATACAGTTTGGACACTCTATCATGTTGAAATGGAGCAAAAAAGATAAAGATCAGAAGATATCTATCACAAAGATGATCTATCAAGAGTTCAGACTAGCCGATGGGCAGCCTCTTATCACTTCACAGTGGATTCAGCACACCGCATGTGAAGTTATGTCCCATCAACGATTCGAGGCTCATGATGATTTTAGAGCAGGCTTACCAAAGTGTGTATGGTTAGATGCTGAGGAGTGGGATATGATTCACGACAAGCAGTAGTAGACTCCTAACCGATATCGCCAGCAGAGAGATGCCACAGCCACCCATGTAGATACGGTTGGACCATCACATTGGGGCAGCGGCAGATATGACACGATGCATCACAAGTTTGTAAGTACCATTTGGTTTATTGAATTTGTTTGTGTTAAGCTTCTCATGTATGTTCCTCTAATGTTTTGTATATTTTTTGTAGGAGCGGGCAATGGGTCATCCTCAAACACGAATGGAGGAGGCTTATGGATATCATCATGGATTGACTGCATTAGTGGAGGACTTGGAGGGATGCGATGCGGTCGTCTCACGGGAGCGTTTGCGATGAGGTGATGAATTTATAAACTTGGTTTTTACTTGTTGTTTGTAAATTTCATGTGAATTTATATAATTTCATTAATGTTATTTGTTGCAGGTCTCTTGATATAGAACATTCTTTGCATGTGTATGGTAGTGGCACACCAAAATTTTGTATTTGATTTTTATATGGCAATGCAATGCTTTGCCACATTTTGTAGAAGTTTCATATATGACAGTGGTTTGCCACAATCTTGTACATGCTTCATTTATGAAATATATAACTCTTTTTGTACATGGTTCATGGTTCATGGTTCATGGTTCATGGTTCATTTTGATTATCTCTTTTGTGTCCAATTATATTCTGTTTTATGAAATCATATTTTGGTTGACATTAGAATACACATCACATGTACTCAGTTTTTTTTTGGGCAGAGTGTATTTTCTTTTGCTAAGCAACATCATGGTAATGTTGCTGTAGCAAAAGACAACACACTCTACCCAAAACAAATTTTGTAGATATGGTCATCGGTGTAAGCATTAGTACTCCCAGTAATGCCATCAGAATAAGAGTCCATGCAATCATGGCGCACCGGTATACGTGATGGTACAACCAGTAGAGGCATTGGTATAACCGCCGATATGCGCATCGGTAATATACCGATGCATATACCGCCGCTTATACCGACGCTCATATTGACGCCCATACCAATGCATGTACCGATGCCTATACCAATGCATATACATGCGCTTTAATTCCGATGCGCATAGCGACACCTACACTGATGTCAAACCAAAAATGTGCGCGTTCATTTTCCTCAATAAAACCCTCAGTATATGGCCGATCTGTTGTAGTGATGCAAGAATTTTCCATAAGGTATATAGATGAGATGCTAGATATTTATAATTATGAAACATTTGTAAATCTAGATTATTAGATGATGCAGATATAGAGAGGTGCAATGTGGATAAAGAGAGGAGATCCAAAGGGAGAGGCAGATGTGCCCAAAGAAAATGTTACCTATAGATATATAAATATTTGACTCCTATATGGGGATGTATTGTGCAATACAATCCTTATGAACTATTTATTATCTTTGACTACAGAATCGTTCTGTTATGCATTGCATTCGTCTATTGATCTTAAGTCTCTGGTTATTATGGAAAAGCTGGACGTGGAAATGTTATATATCATGAAGCACGTTACGTACCTGGATCAGACATATTCTTACAAAACTGAGATGGAAGTATTTCTTCCTCCTTTCCAGCTATTCAGTGATGCGCACCATATATTGCAGATTTCTAAATCAAAAGTACATAGATTACATATAATGTACATTGATATGTTTTTGAGTCTACGGAAATCATGTAAATGTTATGAATGTGGAGTATCTTTAGAGCCATATGAAATTCCTCTCGAGATTATGTGAGGAGCGCCGAAAAGATCATGGTATAGTATGTACAAATCTTACTCACCCCGTAAATCAAAATTTTTCATGCGCATAGTGAACTCTTGTAGAAACAGAGGAGGCATATACTGACGATTAGAAAAGTGGAAGAAAGTATAGTTCCTTTTTCACTTTACTTCTTTTCCCCTTCCATGATTAAGTGAATTATGTCGTTTCCCTTTATTTAGTTCAATCTACATCAAGTAAGTGGCTTTCGGGCTGGAGAAGGTTTCTCGTTTGCACTAAGCAGCTGAAAGGTCCATATTCCGTTATGGGCAAGTTTCATGCATCGAGGATCTCGAAGGCTTTCATCCGAAGCATAGTTTAGTCTCATACAAATAATGGATACCTTTCACCGATTGAGATGTCTAGAAACATTGCATATAGGAATCTTTATGTGCATTCGGAGTGGAGTAGAAAACTTTGAATTCGCATATTTCATCCTTCGCATTGAGAAAGAAGATCCTAATAGAAACGATGGACTGGGATGTCATTCTCAATGTCTTGCGCAAATGGCAGGTTTGAGATATGATTGTGTATATGATTCCGCTCATTGTGTATTCTCTCAATCAGTGGTCCAACGCTCTTGAAAATCTGGGCAATAACTGATTATCCTTCGAGAATCTGGCTAATAATTCATTATCCAGAATCCATAGGTACCGCAGTTATATGTGAATGACCTCAGGATTGTAATGCTCTTGTATTGCAATTTATTTTTTTATTCCACTCGTTAAAATGGGTTTATATGTACTTCAGAAAGATTTGAGGGTCATCTGATATATATTTTCCCCATTTCTGATAGCATATATGATACAAGAAAATAGTCGTCAGAGCAGGGAATCGCGGTTCCCATCTCCTGTGAAAGAAAACAACTGAGCCCGTGCCTAGACATCTGTAACCATTTTCTGTTTGCTCAGTATCAACGTTATCTTCAGCAACATTCATCTTACACGAACTACAGCCCTTTTAGTTCACATTGGTCTTCAATATAGCCCCCCATACACACAACCAGACACACACACACACACATACATACAATATAGAAGACTCCTAATAACAACGGTAGAGAGTGAAAACTTGAATGAGCCATGAACAGCGGAAACTTGAATGAGACCTGAAGATGCATAAGGAAAGCGTTTCATGTCTGCGCGTATCCGTGTATGCCCGTGTGTGTGTGTGAGAGAGAGAGAGAGAGAGAGAGAGAGAGAGAGAGAGAGAGAGAGAGAGAGAGAGAGAGAGAAATGATAAACACGACAAGCAAGAGGAGAGATCGAGGAAGAGGGAGCAGAGAAAGAAAAAAAGAAAGAGAATGTTCAAGAGAAGAATGAAGCCTCAAGAGATTTGATGTGGGTGAATAGCGAAGACAATAAGAGAGAAAAAACCGTGGTTTAATAACAACTACAATGTGGGGAAAAAAATTATTCGTGAGCTTTTTTTTTCGGGTGGGCGGGTGGGGGGAGCAAGGAAGAGCCCTGAAAACATAGAGAGCGATTGTGTCCTGTGTCCCCCCCCCCCCCACCCCCAAAAAAAAAAATAAAAAAAAAATGGCATCATAGAGATAAACAAAGAGTGAGATTCTCGTTGGTTTAAACTGTAAGTGACAAAACAAAGATTATCCTCTTAAAAAGAGTGTGAGAAAGAACTGAACAGATAAACATGAACAGATATATAGGTAGAGAGAGTGTAAGAGAGAGAAAGAGGTAAAAACAAACAGTGAGTTCATATGAATGCGCAGTGATATTAGAAAAACTTTCAGGAAGGCAGTCCGTGGATGAGAGAGAGAGAGAGAGAAACAGAGAGAGAGAGCTCATATGAATATGTGTTGATATTAGAAAAAAAAAAAAATCAGGAAGGGAGTCTGGGCTGAGAGAGAGAGAGAGAGATTCTTTGCTTTTGGTCTGAGAGAGAGAGATTCTTTGCTTTTAGAAATTAGTGTAAAAACGGGATAGGGAAACCAACAAGAAAAAATCTTTGCTTCACCGAAAGAGAGAGAGAAAGCAAACAAGTGGAAAAAGAAACGAATAAAAAGATTCTTTGAAGTAAAATTACAGAAAAAATAACTTTTAAGGATTTGTATGCAAAATATGTTTTTATGACTTTGTATGCACAACAGTGCGGAACGAGGGAGAACGGGAAAGGAAAAAACAACAAAGGAAAATGAGTTTGTGTTTGTATGTGCTCATTTGCCAGCTGATGCGCATGCTCCACGATAACTCAATCCAGTAGCTTGTGATTCAAAGTCTAGAATTTGGCAACCTCCTTACTTTTTACTTCCGAGGTCTCGCAAGCCGCTATTGGCAATAGAAATCATGTGGAGTCAAGGAAGTCGATTTGAGTACAAATTAGTTGAGAGGGCTTGGACGTTGAGCCTTGTTATGTCATGGAAAAGCGCCCACCTTGTACATACGCGTAGGAGATCCATAGAGATAAAAAAACATGATGAGCATGGAGGACATACATAGGAACATTTCTAACGGACCAAAAAGTTCATGCACATAATTTTTTACGGACCAAAAAAATATGGGCGCCTCTTTCTCCAACGTACTCCTCCCTTCTTCTTGTTCTGACACCTCTTAGGAAAGTTGACTTCTCTTCCCTTGATAGGCGACTCTTTTTCTTAGGAATCCTTCTAGAATGAGCGCCTTCTTGTCAGTACGCTGCACCTCCTCCTCTAGGTGTGGTACTCCTTCTATCCCTCTACTACATAGGTATTGCACCTCGTATTCTAGGAGTGCTACTCCTCCTATTATCCCTCTACTTCTAGATGAGGTACCCTAAATTCCCTCTTACTTTGAGGCGGACTACCTTCCTTTTACACCAGGTCTCTCCTCTCGTCTCGCACCTCTCATCTCTTTTAGGTATGACTCTCCTCTAGGTTGTTACATGTCTCATCGCTTCAATGTTGGCTTTCCTCGTCATCTTTCTTGGAGATGGCAGTAATGTTTTCCTTTTGTATGTCCTCCCTAGGACAGAGAGGCAATGGTGATGGGAAATCTATAGAGCAAAGATCATACCTAGTTACTAAGGAAGAGGTTGAAATCCCTCTCTCGGAAACTCGTCTAAAAGGGCGTCACCCCCCCTTGGAAAGTGGCCTAAGAAGAGGGGACCCCCTTCCTCGAGTACCTCACATGCCTTTTGGGGTAGGGCCACTCTATCCTAGTACGACCAAAACTATGCATGGACGACCAACAGAAAGGGCACTCAAATGTATGTATGTCTGGCCAACATGACAGTGTTAATCAAAAGTGTTAATCAAAAGTCTGCAAGGGTGACCAACACGAGAAGGGTTACCAAAAGTTTGCATGGGTGACTAACAAGAAAAGGATCATCAAAGCTTATGCGTGCATGGTTGACCAAAATTGATAAGTCAAGGACATGAAAAAGCCTAAGGCAACCACTTGTGAAACTCCCTCCTATTGGGTAACCACATGCTCGCATGGATAGCATCCGATACTCCAAAGGCGATCACATGTGAACCTTGGGTGACCAATACTCCAAAGCTGACCATTGGAGGTCCTTTGGAAACCAAAGGGCTCAAGGCAACAAGGGTGACTAAAGCATGGCATAAGCAATCACCAAGGTTGTGACAATGACTACAAAGGTGACTACAAAGGATATCTAGGTGGATTAAACACACATCCTTCTCGAAATCTCTAGCTATGAAATCTCGGATGACCACATCATGATGGCTATGGTGAACGTCGGTGGTGCATGCAATGGACCATCCCTTGACTCCCATGGCACTAAGGACAAGTGACATGAAAACTCTCTTGGACATACACCCATCATTCTTGTGAGTGAAACACAAAGTGTATAGCCCTTGCACACCTGTCCATACCTTCTCCCCTACCACCCTAGGATAGATGTCTAGTCATCTTTTTCAGGATATCTAGCCAACCTAGAAAATATACAAAGGGTTGTATATATCATATAAAAAACGAAATAGAGAGTACATAAAGAGTTATACTAGGAATAGCATAGAGATGATAGTGTTAGCTCCACTTATTAAGCATATAGTCATGTAGCTTGTGTATGCATCCTTACTGAAGCTCGCAAGCTCTTTCTACACACAAAAAAGTCTCTATTAATCACACTCTTTCCCTCTTTCCCACATAGTCCACAACATACCTACTAAACCCAACATGAAAGGAGGCATTGAGACATATTTTGAGCATGCGCATTGACATCAAAGAAGAAGAAACATTAGCGAGTATCAAGACTTATTATAAAATTTTTCTAACTCCTAATGGGCAATACAACAATTTCTACAATGGACATGATTAGATGGTTTCTTTGATTTGAGTAGGATGATAAAAGACAAGTGACATACAATCATTCCATGAACATTCTGTTAAGTAGAGTGTCTATTTTGATGATTAAAATATTTAAAGACTCTCTCAAGAGAATGAACTAGAACTAGAACCTGGATACATTGGGTTAGATGTATGCCCATGACCGACTTAGCTTATCTAAAATTTTGTGTACATGTCTGATTTGCATTTATGTGACTCTCTTCTGATGGAGGCGCGAACAAAATGGTCACAATATAAGTCGAGACTCCTCAAGATGTTTGCACTTGAGGATGTTGACAAAGTAACATGTGTAAAAATACTAGAATGGGCACATAAGGCTTAAGACCATTCAATCTTAGATATGTCGAGGAAATTTGTTAAAAGTACGAAGACATATTTGAATACGATAGAAAAGCTTTATAGCATGAGAAGGTATCACTATTCTTATGGGTAATGGATATGAAGGCTCTTGAGAAAATGCGTTCATAGTTGTTAAACATGGACTGTGAGTCCAGTCTTACTAAATATTGGGAGAAGGTTGAAGATGTAGTTAAAAACTATATAGAAAAACAAAGAACTTTGTGAAATTCACGCAAGACAGGCATGAATATTTACGAGAAGAGAAAATGTCGGTAGCATAGCAGCCTGGTCCAAATCAACAAGTGAATCCACGTGCTGCAAACGACATTGTGCCTCCTAATACAATAGAGGAAATGTTCAAAAAGGTTTAGTGACATTACAATTCAAAGTCTTAAATAGATAGCTCAGTTTCACTCTTTGTAGACAATGATAAACAAACCTGCAAAGGATCCTAAGATCAATAGATGTATCTAGTGTGAGACCTTGCGGAACAAAAGGTATTTGTGTGAAATTTTCAAAGACGTGTTATCTATGAATTTTGTCTGTATAAAAGAAATGAAGATATATGATTCTAAAAATAGTGAAAAGATAAACATAAACTTTCACGGAGAAGGCCTGAAGCAGTTCCTAGAATCTTGAGAAAAGTTTCTTCAATTTCCCATATGTCTACATATGCCTCAGAATAGATCTTCTCTTAGAAGGGGACCTACTTGTGAACAATATGATGACTAAATTTCTAAAGAAAGTTTCATAAGTCTGGATTATGAAAGCTTAAGAAAAGTTCTTAATTATGATGAAGATATCTCTAGATTTTTTTATGATATCTCTTCCACCTACACAATGTTCGATTTGCATGAGTTGATTAGTGGACCTAAAAATTATTCTACTATCCATTTTCACACTATTCCTCTCTACAAGGGAATATCAAATTTCAAAGAAATTAAAGAAGAAAAAGAAGCCTTTATACAAAAAATATATTTTGCACTTCAAAAACACGTTAAACCAATTGAGATTTTCATTTTCTCATGATAGTAATCAGCTCAATGAAGGAGCAAAGAAACAAAAAGTATTGAGAGGTAAAACAAGGATAGGACACGACTTTACGGAAGAAAATCTTAAGAAATTTCATCTAGGAATTGATGAGTTCTTGACTAAAAAAAAAACAAGAATTTATTCTCCCAAATGATTCTAAGGCATGGAAAAGCTATTTCTTTTGATTCTAATGAAATTGGATGTGTAGATCCACTAGAGCTAGCTCCTATGGTAATATTAACTATACCACATGTGCCATGGAATCTTGATTGATTCATGTGCCACATGCTCATATTTCAAAATTGATTGATCTTTTAAAGGAGAAGTTTAGAATAGGAATCATTGAGCCATCGAGCACTCCCTACTCTAGTACATGAGTTCTAATTTCACAAAAGAATGGGTATTTGCAATTTATTTAGGATCTAGGACTAGTTAATAAGATAACCATTGAGAAAGCTAAAACTCATCCAAATGAGGATGATTAAATAGAGGCTTTTTCAAGAAGATCGATTTAATCAATAGGTGTCTTGCATTCTAGGTACAACCAATTCTAGCTCGCACTAGAGAGTTGTGATCTACTAACTTTGAGAATGCCACTCGGACTTGTGTGCATATGTACCTTGCCACATAGAGGCATAAACTCAGTGATACATATGATAATGAGCATGCATAAGGTGTGAGCGACTTTCTTACAAACTTGAAAATCCCTTTGAATGATGATGTTCTAATTAAGGGATGTGAAGAGAGAGGAAGATGAAACTCTGATAAGAATTGATGTAGGAATTTTCTTAGAGACCATATAGATGATTTAAGGTCCATTCTTAGTCTCCAAGAAAAGATGCTTACAACATTCTCTAGTGAGAAATCACTATTTGGAATGGAAGTATTATTGATTCTGGGAATTGTATGGATTTAAAGGGAGAAATTCAAGCTCAAATAAAGTCTATGCTATTCAAAAAATGATATAAACTTGCTCCTTAATCATCCTAGTGAGGAGATTTCTTAGTCTTTCTTAATGTAGTGTGGATACCATAATTTTCTCATGTAACAAACCCACTCTATCAAGTTCTGCAAAATGGTCAAACGTTTTTATGGAATAAAATCCACATTAAGGATATGAAAAATGTGTAGAAGGTCGTATTAGTAGCTCCATTTCTTAGGAAGATTGATTATATAGGAAATAAACCAATTTATATTATTATAGAGACAAGCTTGATATCCATAGCATTGGCAACCGGCTATGAAGATGAGCAAGGTCAATGATATAGCATCTAGTTTGCATCTCGGGTGCTAAATATTCACCAAAGAGGCTATGAAAAAAATTAAACAAGAACTCAATCCAATAGTGATAACATTAAAAAGTCATGAAGAGTACTCGATCAAAGTAAACATACTCGATCATAGGATGAAACAAAACAAAGGAACAAATGAAGTAGAAAGACAGATGAAAAGGAAATCAAGAGTGTTGAAGTGGCACTAAGAGGGATAAATGAGAATTTTGAAGATAGCAAGTATGAAATTGATTGGAGAGAAATCATAAGGTATTTGAGTATGATGCCTCAAGATCCAAACTTGTCCAGAAAGATGTTCAAAAAAATTTGAGGAAAGCCAATTAATTACCTCTTAAAATATAGTTTGTTGTGGAGTTATAGAATTAGGATAAAATAGAATTCCTTAGCAAGTTGGAGGAATAAAGAAGCAAAATTATAAAATTATATGTGATATGAAGAATTCTATATGGTGTAGTCATAAGGTTTCCAAAGGAAGTTATGAAAAGATTAAAGAAAGGTTCTAGTCGCGTTAGTTGTATGTGGGTGTTTAGATCTATTTGGCCACATGTAAGACGTATGATTGTGTTTTCAAATATCAAATGTAGGGATATTATACATCCTACATATCACCTAAATATTCATTACCATTGGGTGAAAAATTTAGTTACAATGTCCTAATGCGTTCAACAAATGTGGTACATTGTACTTGCAAGAGAGGAGTCAACAAATCATGTCCAAGGAAGTCCTTTGAGTAGAAGAAACTAAAAGAAGTTAATGTAAATTCCTATTGGAAATTTAGTCAATAGGTTTGGGTATGCTCAAGAGGTATTGTAGACATAGACGAGCTTGATGCTTAGAGATCAAAGGTTTTACTCACAAAGTATGAAATTATTTTGTCACTCACCACTCCATGCACCATTGAAGCCAATGGAAAGATGGAGCATGGACATTCCCAAATGACTAATGCCTCACCAAAAGCTTACAATGGAAAGATTAAGGATTGACAAAAATATTTCCTTTTGCTTTGTGGGTAGATACAATGGTGTACATTACGACTAGTGGGTATATGTAGAAAAAACTAATGTTCTTTAAAAGAGCTATATTTCCAATGGATTCACATCATTTAGAATGGATCTCTTTGTGCTCAAAGGATGGAATGACAAGGGAAGAATTTCTAGTAGTATGAATCATCAACTACAAAACTAAAGGAGTCTCGTAGAAGAAGCTATGGGCAAGCTTTGAGCTTCAAGTTAGAAAAATAGAATCACATTTGACAAAACCCATACAATAAGACCAAAGAAGGTAAATGAAGGGTATTGGGTTCTCTTTTATGTTAGTACATTTGCCACCGAATTTGAAGCGAAACAAAAAGTAGCTAAAAGATCGTTTGGACCATATGTGGTGTGCAAGATGCTTGGTAAATGCACATCTTAGAGAATTGAATGAAAATAGAAACGTAATATTAGAAGAAGAAGAAGAAGAAGAAGAAGAAGAAGAAGAATAAGAATAAGAATAAGAAGAATAAGAAGAAGAAGAAGAAGAAGAAGAAGAAGAAGAAGAAGAAGAAGAAGAAGAAGAAGAAGAAGAAGAAGAAGTTGAGAAAATAGGTGAAGAAGCCCTAGATGAAAGTGATTTGTAAATTAAAAATTTGGAAGGGAAAATTTGTAACTATTTATGTATGTATATATTGATAAGAGCACATAAAATACAACAAAGATGGAAGACTCTCTTGTGGTGGTATGTATGTTATGTGATTTTAAGTTTTGACTCAATATATTTCATTAGTTGATATCAATTCTCAAGCTCCCTCAAGTCATGGCTAAGCTTAAGGAAATCATAATGTTCTTTTTCCATAATATCAATCAGACGGCGCCTCTCCTGCCATTGATCAACAACATGTTCGACCATGTTGAGGTCACCTTAATGCATAACATTGCAATTTACAAAATCTAGAGAATCCCAAGTGTCAATTCTTTCTGGTAGAGCATTCGGTGCATACAACTATGATTATGTCCTACAATGCTACTATATAGAGACACTTAGTGGAGATCATTGTTCAAACATGCCTTAGGAATCTATCCTTAAACACCTATAAAAGGAGGAATTTGAACAACAGATCCTCATTCTTTATCTTTTTTTTTAGATGCATTTTGTTTGAGCCAAGCTAGCCTCCCTTTCTTAAATTAATTAAAAACCAATTCTATAGTGAATAGGCATAATACGCTTTGGATACCCCCGTATCCCAAAAAAGGTAGGGATAGGGAACTGCGAATTTAGAATACAGAGGATGAATAGCATACGATCAGAGAATTAAGTTGTTACAAAGAAGGTTAACAATATTTTCCTCACCCTCAAGGCATTTTATTTTGAGCTTTTTGTTATCAAAGTCTAGAATCATATGGTTTCTAAAGGGAGGGGACTTTTTTTTATTACATATCCTTGTACCTAACTAACAAATAGATTGATCAATCAACCATTCTTTGGTCATCACAGTTAACAAGAAATCTTTCTTTCCATATCTTTTAGAGTGCTTTCTTGCTCATAGAATTCTATAAGAAATAAGATCATCCTATTGCTTTTATAAGTAACACGTGCATCTAGTTGATTTGACTCTATAAACGGAAAATTTTGGAAAGAGACTACCAAAACTAGTGACTATTAGGACATGACAAGGAAGAGGTGACCAATGTCTTGTATATCATTTAGGCAGGGCTTACAACATGGAAGGGTGCCACAAATTTTGCTAGCTTTTTTAGTGGTCTAGATTGCACTATGGAGAATTTGCCACATAGGAACAAACTTCTTATTCTTAATGGGAGGATGCCACAAGTCTAAGAACTTCAATTTCCATTTGATGAAAGTCGAGTTCTTGCGCCATGTAATATTAAGGGAGATATGGAATTCCAAGTTGTTCTTGACACTCATGGACTTATCCAATTTATTTCCATTGATCCATATAAACCCTTCAATCCATGGAGGATCATGCCCAAGAGGGAGAAGAGTCCTTGAGTTCTCTCGAGCATGAATTTTGTATCTTAATAGCTGTGAGTCTTCATAGTTAATATTCTACCGAGGTCCATTTCCTCAAATATGATCAATAATCTTCTTTTTTGATTCTAAAGATGTTTCCACATGGTAAAACCTTTTTTCCATAGCTTCTTTTCCCATTAGAGATTCTATGTTTGAGCTTCTTTGATTCACACAATAGGAAACAACTTATAATTTTTTATTGTTTTTAATCCTAGCAGCCCACTTCCAATTATCATTGACCTTGATGTATGGTTTCATCTTTTTTTCACTCCTCCATAAGGGTGAGGCTAATTTCAATCCCTTGGAAGTTACTAAGAAAGGAGAAAACTGAAATGTGCACAAATCATGCCTTCCATCTGTGAAGTCTCAAATGCATAAGAGAAGATTTTTTCTAATTTGTACCATGCGTTCATCATCCACTTAGCTACAATGTTATCTCCAATACTCCCTACATTCAGAATGCCTAGCCCACCCAAATCTTTCTAGGTAGTAAAAATGGCTCATTTGATCTTTAGCACACCTCTCCTATTGGGATCACCCATCCAAGATAAATTCTAGCAAGTTATTTCAAGATTTGAATAAATCTTTGCGTTTTGGTCTCCAACATGCCTAGAAATCAATTAACCATGATAGAAAAAAAGTGTTTAAATGCATGCCCTCTCAAGTTGAGTTGGTTGGAATGACTAAATAGATGATTGCTTGAACTTTGAAGGGCCCTCATCTTATGATACTCCAAGAGGATAAAAGAATGGAAGCATCTCATGGAGGAAGAGATTGAAGCATTGTAGAAAAATAAAACCTATGACTTTGTTCCCTAGACATTAACCATGAAGGTCATTGCATCGAGATGGATCTTCAAGGTGAAACAAAATTATGATGGAACCATTAAGAGGCATATGGATGGATTTATGGCCAATGGATATGGTCACACCGAAGACATTAATTACAAGGAGTCCTCTCCCATAGTAGGGATGCCTAGAGTCAAGGTACTACGAGTATTGGAGCAACTAGGAATTTGAAGATAACATGGATGTGAAGAATGTCTTTGAAAATGAATGGATCTCAAAAGAGGTATACATGGCTCAATCTCCTAGTTTTGAAGACCCAAAATATCCTAAAGTTTTTTGCAGATTAAGAAGAGCCTTCTATGGACTAAAGTAAACTCCAAGATATTGGAATCATAGACTTATTACTTATAGGATACAAGATTTTTTTGTGAGCAAGAAAAATACCTCTCTATTCATTACAATATCACATGGATAAGTCATATATCACTCTCAATAATTGGATGACATTATACTTATAGGCAATTACTTTCAACGCATTATAAGGATCAAACCCAAATTAAGGAAGAGTACAAGATCAATGATCTAGGTGAGGTCACATGCCTCCTTCGATTGAGAGAAGTATAGATAGAGCATTGTATGTACCTTATCAACAAGATGTGTTAAAGATATGCTTAGAAAGTTCAAAATGGAAAATGCTAAGGTTACGAGTACACCTATGGAAGTAGATTCATAGTTAATTCAACATGAAGATGAGCTCATTGAAGGTTTCAAAAGCCATCAAAATCTTGGTGAAAAATATAGCTTGTTCAATTCTTAGTAGACTTAGAGTACTAAGCAGTTTCTTGAGAGGCTTCTTCCATAAATAAAAGGTTTCCTCTTCAACAATAGAATCCAAATTTTGTATGTGTTGAACTGAATATCTGAGATCCATTCTCAGTGTACTATGATCATATTTTTTGATATTGATCGATATTTTGGGAATTATAAGAGTTTCTAGGAAAGAAATAGGTTGTTCTAGAGTAGGTTTCTGCAAAGAATCTCTCATATCTGCAAAGTACCCAAAGAACCTCTCTTTTAATTCTTGTTATTTGCTTTGCCCAAGAAGGCACATTTTTCTTTTTGAAGATCATACCCATGGCTCTATCTATAACTATAGAAAATTCTACCTAACGATCAATAAAAATAAACTATGCTGAATAAGATCAACCTCTCATGATTAGAGAATATTGCATACATATCATTCAATCGACCCAAAGTAATGGTATAAGATAATATCCAAAAGTATCAACATGTGAAATGGTGAACAGGAGTATTACTATTTATTCTTCTATTTTTTATATCTTTATTTTTTCTAAATTGTCCATCTAATGAAGGAATAAATTTTTTTATCTCATGATTAATCATTCTATACTCGACAAAAAATCAGCCACCCACTAGGAACGGATAAGAGACATATAATGAAATCGTCCCATACATATTGCTAATTACGTATTTTTAGTGATATTAGAATTTCCTTGTCGTTTTAAGAGAATCATATCACCTAAAATAGATGGGTCTAGGAGAATCATAATGTTTCTAATTTTGAAGCATACTTTAACAAACATATATAGCCAATTCTTAAAGATTGAACAACATATAAACATTCATAAGAAAATTCATTTGCTCAAAGTTCTACTCATAAGTTGTTAGATCGTCATGCAAAATGAAATCCACCTATTCTTATTGTTTGAAAGTATTTTTATTGTTTGAAATTATTTTTCTTGTCCGTCATTATCAATGATTGAACCCCAATATTATTTCTAACAGTTATCATAATAGCAACCTATAAAAAATAATCGTACATCCAAATTGACTAATAGAGAGAGTTGAGAAAAAAAAATACAAATAAAGATAGATGCAAATTGAGAGATAGAGAACTCGAATTCTTGAATTACAAAGAGTAATGTAGGAACAAAGATGGTGTTTTCTTATGCGTTACGTAATGTGGAGCTTAGATGGGATCTAGATAGACTCCAAATGAAGGGCTTACTAGTGTCCAATGCACTATAAAGCTACACATTGGTCCTCTTGATATAGATTTTACAATGGGAGTGTGTATAGATAAACATAGGTGATAGAAACAAAATAGTGGGGAAAGCATATAATACAACAATATTTCCATGACTAGAAATCCTACAATCCTCCCCATGGATAGGGACAAGCCCCCATATGTGTTCCCCCATTAAGGTTCTATGGGAAAATCATGTGGTGCCATAATTACTTTATTTTTGCCTTGAATAGAAACTCAATGGCCTAAAGGCTTATGACCTACCTAACCTAATGGTTAGGCTCAAAAAATCATATATTACAACTATTAGTCACACATAGATGTCATGTAACTTGGAATTTAGGCTTCCACAAATATCGAGATTTGTGATAGTGGATTGTCCTCATCATGGGGGCCTTACAACTTAGATCACCATGGATCTTGTGTTGTCACTTGAGGGTGGAGTTTTGAGTATATCTAACAACCTTTTTCTTAATGTCCACCTTGTGGTGAACTACCTTCTTGGTCTAATGCCAAGGTTTGGAAAATGTTGATGAAGTTGTTCTCTTCCAACAGCCTTGGTGAAGATTTCTACTCCATTTTCTTAAGATGGAGACAACTTATCCCCATGACCCCATCTGCCATCACCTAACTCACATAATGATTCATGACTTCAATGTGTTTGGCACATGCATGAAAGACATGATTTTTGGTATCAACCATGCAATTTTGGTTGTCACACTTCAACCATGTAGTGTATTTCCATGTACCCATATATTTCATAGGATCCCCCTCAACCATATTGCTTCATGTTCCAAAACACATGCTGCTTTGTACTCGAATTCAGTAGAGGATGCTTACTATAGTCTAATGCTTCTTATTGTTTAAGGAGAAAATCGTAAATCGTTACAAAAACCAATATATAAAGAATGATATTTTCGTATCAATATCTCTTGCTTAATATGAGTCAAAGTATCCAACCCGAGAAGATTTTGCTTCATAGAAAATACCATAATCAATGGATCCTTTCACATACCTGAGTATCTACATGCTTTCTTTCCCATAACTTTTGGCAAGGCTTATTAGAGAACCTTTTTGCTACTCCAACAAGATAGGAGATATCAACTCTACTATTGCACGCTTAAATGAGGCTTCCAACTAGGTTCTCGTATCTTCCAATGCCCACTAGAAGTGAAGTATGTTCAATAGATTATCTTGCATTGACCTACATAGGTGTAGAAATCGTCTTGCAAACCTCCATGTCTAATGCCTTTGAGAACTATCTTAAATACTTCTTTTAAGAGATGAATATCTTCCCTAGTTCCTAGCATACTTCAAGGCCTAAGAAATAATCCATTAATCCTAAGTCTCTCATTTCTAATTCTAAACTCAAGGCATATTTTGTTTCTTGAAGAAAATCATCGTCATTTCATCTAACCACAAGGTCATCTACATAGAGTTGAAGGATAATTGTCTTTGCTCCTCTCTTTAGAACATACAATTTAAAATTACAAGCACATCTTTTGATACCTAGATACATGAGATACTGATCTATCTGCTTGTACATGCTAGACGAGCTTATTTTGGCCCATGTAATGCCATTTTCAATGTACCTACCTTGTTCTCTAGATGGGGAGTGCCAAACTCGAGTGCCTAAGACACATGTACCTCCTCCTTGAAGTTTCCATTGAAGAATGCTGCTTTGACATCCATGTTATAGATTAGTTATAGTTTATGTGTAGACACAACTAGTACTACTTGTAGTTATCCTTACAGTTGGGCAAAATGATTCAAGAAGGTTACTTCCTTATCCATTTCCAACTAGCCCACAATGCTATTGTATAGTGTAAGGTCTTCTATCTTCTTACCATCCTCCTATCTTAACTTGCCATTTGATTCCATACGTTGATCTATTGGTTTGTAGTATATCATGCCAACCCTAAACAATACATCTACACGATACTTCTTTTGAGATAGATAGATACCTTGCTTCCCATAGATCATCTCAATGCCAAGGAAAGAAATAAGCACACCTAAATCTGAGATTCTGAACTCTCTTCTAAGCTTCTCTTTGATGGTTCTTATCCTTGCATCTTCATCACCAGTCACAAGGAGATCATCTACATATATGCATATCAAATATATTTTGTCATTTGATTTCTTTATATACAAGGATGAACTTGCATCATTTGGAGAGAAATCACATTTCTTCAAGAAGTCCGCTAGCCTCTGATTACAAGCCCTTGGGGATTGCTTTAGGCCATACAAGGCCTTCTTCAACCTGCAAACATAGGTAGGATGTTTTGGATCTACATACAATTGAGTTTGTTCCATGAAGACCCATTCTTGTAATCCATCATTCAAGAAAGTATTTTGTATGTCCATCTCATAGATTGGCCACCTCCTTGCTGCACATAGGGTTATGAGAGCTACAATGGTAGCCTTTTTTGCTAAAGGGCTAAAAGTCTCCTTATCATCCACCCCTTGTGTCTCTATGAAGCCTTTGGCTACTAGTCTCGGCTTGTACCTTGCCAAGCTGCCATCTACACTTCCCTTGGTCTTGTACACCCACCTGTTTTGGACTATCTTCATGCCTTCCTTCTTTGGTACTAGTTCCCAAGTCTTCTTCTCCTTGAGAGCTTTGAACTCATCATACATAGGCTTCCTCCACTCTGCTTTGGTCTTTCTCTCCTCATAAGAATTTATCTCTTGATTTCGAATTACATTCATCATGTATGCATAGTGCTTTGCCATGAAAGAGCCATAAGTATAACTTTTGTGGGGGTGCCTTCTTCCTTGTAGACCTTCTTTTTTGAACTTTTGGATATTTAGGAGGTCAATATTCCTAATCTTTAAATCACGAACATTGACCTCTTCAAGATCTTCCTCTTTCGACCCCTCTTGAGCTTCCATAGTGTCATAGTCTGTCTCTTGTAGCCTTTTATACTTTGAAGTAGGGGATGAACTTGATGGTGTATGAAATACCACAAGAAATAAAATAATATGATTTTAGAAGACCTCTTTAACCATCATTAGCTCAGCAAGACTTCAATCTTCAAAAACTTTACCAGATTCTTTAGTAAATGCGAACATTCACAATATTCTCGAAAACTGCACCTTTCTTTCTAGCTTCAATTCTTCTTTTGATTGAACTTGAATCATAATGATTCTTGTGGTACGTGACTAATAGAGGTTCTTAGTTATAATAAGCAAGAAATTCCAAGCAAAACATTCAATTAATAACTAGTAATTACTTTGAAATATCATCTTAAGCTACACTATGTTTGAAAATTGGGAATTACCTTCATCAATGTGACATGCCATCATTGTTAGGGTTATTTGTCTAAGCACACATCCCCTTTTGTAGAGATTTGTTCATTTTAGTTGAGGATGATAGCTTCAAAATGAGGTATTATCCATGAAAACCTTTACACTCTACTTTAAGATTAGACTCTTAGAAGATCACAAAAATGTGCGTGAGAAAATTATTACTTTCAAGTAACAATCATACAATTATGAAATCACTTAGATTTCTTAACAAAAGAAGAATTGACTGAGAAAACTTTACCCAAACATGTTTTTACTATGAGAGAAAATATGTACAAAATGGCATGGACTCATTCTGATCATGACCATAGAAAGATCTCCTAAACTGAGTGACCTCTCATCACCATCTCTCTCAGAAAATACCCGATGGCCTCTCTACTCACATAGGACTTAAAAAATCAAGTTCTACTACATTTCTTTCTCTCAAATTAACTTTTACGAACTTGTCCTATATGTTCTTAAAATCAAACACATAACTCTAGAAGTTTTGGACTAAATTTGATATCTAAGTTTGCACTATATTACATGTGTGAATTTGTCTCTTTATGTAGGCATGGTTTTTGAGTATCTAACTTCCATTGCTCTTTGTCCTTCTTCTTTCCTCTTATGTTTTCATTTCTTCATGCCTAATTAGTAAGTGAAGCCCCAAAGGATCCCCCTCAATCACTTATTAGAATTCTCTATCTTCTTCATATAATCTTCTTCTCTTTTATTCTTGACATTCCTCTTAAGTTACTTGTATTTACCCCATCCACGTTTTCTGTCATGACGTAAGCTATCTCATCTTTTGTATATGCATATACCACTTCAAGCTCCTTCTCCATTAGATTTTCTCTCTGAAATGATATTGAACCTCTATATGTCTTTTTCTTATATGTCTTTTTCTTACATGAAATACTTGTTTGGCTACAAGATACAATGAGCTCATTTAATCTCCATGTATAATATGTATACCTTGATCAATGCCCAAGATTTTGAGTAAGTTCTGCATCCATATTACTTGTTTAGCCGCTTCCACAAGTCCTTTGTACTCAACATCAGTTGGTGATAACTCCATTTTATGTTGTTTCTTTGAAAACCAACTTATAAGCTTATCACCTATGTATACCATGTATCCATATGTTGATCTACTATCATCTTAACTTCTTGCCGAATCTGAGTCACTATATACCCACAACTTTATGTCTAAGGTAAAAGGATAATATAATCCTTCCTTTAAAGTTCCTTTCATATATCTAAGGACTCTTTCACCTACAATACAGTATTGATGCTTTGGACACTACATAAATTCTAAGAGAATTCCCCTGCATAACTAATATCAAGTCTTATTAGTATAGCATGAATCAAACTTCCCATTAAAGATTGATACTTCCTCATGTATTTGACCTCTACACCATCATATTTTCTAAGCTTATGATTTTCTTCAAGTGGATTTGAAGCTTCTCTAAAATTCTCCATGTCAAAGGTGTTCAATAGGTTCATAAGATACCTTTTTTGCGATACATATATGCCATGATCTGCATACGTCATTTCCATTCCTAGAAAATATGAAAATTTTCCTAGGTCACTTATCTTGAATTCCTTGTCAAGTAACCTCTTCACTTCCTTGATTCGATTCATTTGAGGTACTTATGATTATAATGTCATCTACATAAATTGAAATGTAAATCATACCTTAATCTATTCTTTTGATAAGTACACTTGGATCTACCTTTGAGCTTTGATATGCAAGATCATTGAGATACTTCAAAAGTCTATAGTTCCAAGCTTTTTGAGCTTTCTTTGACCCATAAAGTGTTCTTCTCCATCTGCAAACATAATTTGGATACCTGAAATTGTCAAAACCTTGAGGTTGTTTCATGTACACTTCATCGTATATATATCCATTCCTAAATGCATTGTTTATATACAATTGACTCAAGATCCATCCTTTTGATGTTGCAATAGCAATGATTGTCCATATGGTTGACATCTTTTCAAAAGGACCAAATGTCTCATCATAATCTATGCCCTGAGTTTGAGATAGTCTTTGACCAGCAACTCGCATTTATATTTGGCTTTTCTTCCATCAGCAAGCTTCATCACTTTATAAAACCATTTATTTCCAATGAATTTCTTACCCTTTGGTTTTGGAACATTTTCCTAGGTCTTGTTCTCCTTAAGTGCATTGAACTCTTCCTTCATTGCTTCTTCAAAATGTTTCTTGCCTTTTGCTTCATCAAAACTTTGAGGTTCTTCTTCTTCTTTGACCATGCAAGCATAGCTTTTTTTTTGGTCATATAAGAAGTATCATAAGGATAGCGTGTTGGTTGTCTTCTTAATCAAGTTGACCTTCTTGGTTCACATTGTTCATGTGTATTTGAATACACGTGTTGGTTTCTTACCCCACCAAGATTTCCAATGAGTCATTCCATTTGGATTTGTACATGGTAATCTATTCACAAGATATGTGGTTGTATTCATAGCCTCAGCCCATAGATAATCTGGACAGTTCTTTTATTTTAGCGTTTCTCTTACAAACTCAACCAAAGTTTGATTTCTCCTTTCCACCAACCCATTTTGTTGAGGTGTGTACTTGCAAGCTATTTATCTCTTAATACTTGCATTCCAAAGATAACCATTGACGTCTTTCGAGAAGTATTCTTCCCTCCATCAGACCTTAGTGTGTTCAACTTTTAACCTATAACCCTTTCTTCATATGCATGAAAATTTTTAAAGGCTCCAAAAAACTTTGATCTTTTCTTCAAGACATAAAGAGTTATCCATCTTGTAGCATCATCAATAAAGAGAACATAATACCTAGAGCCATTGATCGACCCTTCTTTTGCTGGTCTCCATACATTTGTATGTATGAGCTCTAGTAGTCCATCATGCCTGAATCCTTTCTTCTAAAGTAGTAGTCTATGTTCTTTTGCCATTTGGCATGCTTCACATTTGGTTGTTCTCCACATTTGGTACCCTTGTTAGAGATTGATTTTCCACCATAGCTTCGATTCCTGTTTCATAAAAATGTCCTAACCTCTTAAGCTACAGGTCTAGCTCTATAATCACTTCATCACCATGTGTGAACAAGGCTTAACTAATATTCCCTTGCACTTTCAAAGTAAAGAGTCTACCTTCCTTCTTAACATATACAATCAGATTATATCCATTCTTTGCATATTCCACCAACACTCCATTTGTAAAACTGACTTGAAAACCTTTCTCCACTATTTGTCCCACACTTATCAGATTCTTAGGTATTGAGGTAACATACAAAACATTGGTTAGCAAATCAGCTCCACTCCCACATTTCACTCTTCCAATTGAATGCATATTGTGTCTTGTGTTGTCACCTATTTGAACTATATTACTAGAAATACCTTAATACCTTTAGATCTTCCTTCTTTGATGTAATTATTGAATTCATCATCAATGTTCTATGGTTCTCATTATATGTATCATTTGCATAATTGTAGTAGGTAGTGTTGTAGGATTGATTCTATCCTAATTTCTTCCTCCACCTCTACCATAGACATCTCTTTGACTTTGTCCTCCTCTTTGAAATTGGCTTTGATATCTTCCACCTCTAGTTATACCATTGTTACTATGATTCTTATTTGAACCTTGTTTTTTTTTTCAAACAATCATAAGCTAAATGATTGCTCAAGCCACAAATCCAAAATGTCTTCTTCTTGTTACTATGATTACCTCTATCTCTACCTCTTCCATTTCCTCTACCTTTATCTCTATGATTACCTCTTCGTTTTACAAAATTATTCTAAAAAAGTGATTCTTCTTCATCCTTTGCTTTACCTTTATCTCCTTTCTTCTTATTCTTTGCATACATAGTAGAGCTATGTCCTTTGTCTCCAAGTGGCCTCAAGTCTTGCTCAAATGTGAGCATCAATCCAAGAAATTGATTTGGATATGGTATAAAACGATTTTGTGAAAGTTGAGTTGAAAGTACAAAAGGTTTCCACCTTTCATCTCCTCTCAACCCTACAAGTACATGTGCAATCAAACGATGACATTCAGTATCTTCAGCTATAGATCCAAGATGATCTGCAAAGTCCTTCATCTTAGGGACATAATCACTACTGCTTTGGATTTGCTTTTTCTTAAATGTTGTAAATTCTTACCATAAGCTAGTTTTCCTAGCTTTAATAGTATTTTGGAAGTGATCTTTCAATGTATTCCATATATCTTCAGCTATTTCCGAACCTCTAATGTGAGGTAGCAAATGATGTGTGATAGTGTTGTATATGTAAACTCTTGTACGTGCAACTTTATTTTGCCAAAACTTCAAAGCTTCTAGCTTTTCTATCTTTGGTTGAATATCATCTTCAAATATAGGATTTTCTTCTTCACCTTTCACATATATCATGAGCTCCTTACTCCTAAGTAAGGCTTCTACTCTCATCAGCCAAGCATGATAGTTATCTCTTTCCAATTTGTGAATAGAGATATGATCTACCATGTTCTTCTTGTTTCTATTGCAACCTATGCGTTTAAAGTTTAAAAATGTTAGCTTTCGTGGAAAATTACCCTTCAGGATAACTTTGAAGTGATTCTCAGACTCCTTTCATTGTTGAGTCTTTCAGCTTTCACCTTTCCAATCAAAGTTCTTAAAGACCTCTTATGTCTGTACTTCCTTCTATTCTTCAGGATCTTTGTGCCCTTATACCACTTGTTGTTGTATGAAGCACCAAAAGAACTAGACTAATGTGATGTAATAATAATTCTATAACCATCATAAGCTCACCAAGAAGTCAAACTTCAAAAACCTTACCACATTCTTTTTTAAATGCGAGCATTCACATTCTTGAAAACAACACCTTTCTTTCTAGCTTCAACACTTCTCTAATTTAACTCTAATCTTAAATTTTCTCATGCTCAATGAATAATTGAGGTTATGACTTATATTAGGCAACACATTTCAATAAACACTTTCAAGTAATAACTTATAAATACTTTTTAATATCTTCTGAAGTTACACAATGTTTGAAAACTAAGAATTACCGTCATTGATTTGACATGCCTTCACTATTAAGCTTATTTTTCTTAGCACACCTCTCATTTTGCAAAGATCTTTTGACAATTTTATTTGTGGATGATAGCTTCAAAATGGGCTATTATTCATAAAAATGTTACATTATAGTGTAAGGTTTGACTCTTAGAAGATTAGACAAATGTGCACCAAAAAAGTCGTAACTCTCAACTACCTATAGTTATGAAATAACTTAGATTTTTTCACACAAGAAAAATTGAATAAATGCATTCTATTTATATCCATACGAAGATCTTCTACATGGAGTGACCTCTCATCATCATCTCTCTAAGAAAAAACCCAACTCCCTCTCTACTCACATAGGACTTTCAAAATCACGTTCTACTACATTTATTTCTCTCAAATTAACTTATATACATTTGTTTTATGTGCTCCTAAACTCAATAATGAGAGAAATACTCTCCTTCTCCATTTCATATATAATTTTTCATTACAATACATGTGTGAATTTGTCTCTTCACATATGCATGGTTTTTTGAGTATCTAACTTCCATAGTTATTTGCCCTTCTTCTTTCCTTATATTTCTTCATGTTTTCATGCCTAAATAGTGAATGAAACCCCAATATATGTTTCATAACCATAACTGTAAGGTTGGTCATATGATTGTCCCTAAGATGTAAAAGCCTTTCGATTGTGATTGATTTTGAGGTTGAACCAGCACATCAAAGTGTGCATACTCCTCATGATCCTCTTCATCCAAATTTACCTTTCCCTTGTCTCCATACCTTGAGCTTGATTCTTCAAGCACAACATCTCTTCACATGTATAGCTTCTTTGAGAGAGGTTTGTAGCACCTCTAGCCTTTCTGCCCATTTGAATAGCCAATGAATACACATTTCTCACTATTGGGCTCTCCTTTTGTTCTCACTTCACTAGGAACATGAACAAAGCATACACATCCAAATACCTTGAGCTGCTCCATGGTTGGTTTCTTGCCATAATAGACTTCATGTGGAGTCAAGTTGTGCAAAACATTTATTGGAACCCTCTTTATCAAGCAACAGGTTGTATTCATAGCCTCACCCGAATAAGGGATTGGTTATGTACCTTAATCTATGAGAAATCTAGGTATCTCAACCGAATGCATGTTCTTCCTCTCTAAAACACCATTTTGTTGACCGTTGTACCTGCATGTAAAGTTCCTCTTTATGCCATTTTCCTAAAAGTACTTTTTGAATTCCTTAGAGAAATACTCTCCTTCTCTATTTGACCTTAGTGTCTTGATGTGTACATCACATTCTTTCTCGAAAAGGCACCTAAAAGTTTGAAAACACTTTTGATTTTTTCTTGATAATATATAGACATACCTTTCTTGAGTGGTCAATTATGAAAGTGACAAGGTAACTAGGTCCTCCAAACGAAGCCTCTCTACTAGGACCCCATTCATTTGAGTCTTTAAGCTCCAATGGCTTAGAGGATCTATACTCACTCTTTGGAAATGGCTTCTTTACTTGCTTACCTAGCAGGCAAGCATCACAAAACGCATGTAGAAATTGCCCTTCAAAATTTGGTAGTCCCTACACTAAGTTTGTCTTGCACATGCTCTTTTAACTTCGAAGTATTGATATGTCTCATCCTCTTGTGCCAATATCAATCTCTACAATCCTTTTCTTGCCAATCATTACATAATATACCTTGTTGTGTGTAGGAGCAACATCTAGTGTGAAGAATATGCCTTCTTTCATTTCCTTGGCAATGACCTTTCCTCCTTGCTTCACCATGCATCCTTCTGCATCAAATATATCCTACATAACTTTCTCTACCATGTGTTCTAGAGAGATAAGGTTCTTGGAAAAAGATGGAACATGGAGCACATCTTTAAGAGACTTGATACATTTACCTTCACCTAGCTTCATGTTTATTAGATGTGTAATGGGATGCTTAATGTTATCTCCTCTCTCAACACAACCTTTTGAGCTTGGAACCTATATATGAACAAATGATTCCTCCATACATGACATGTGATTAGAACATCCATAGTCTATGTACCACTTGTGTCCTAGGGATCACTAGTGTAGGCATGCCTCATGGTAGGAGGATCTCCTTCTCATCATCATTTTTGGAGTTGTTAGCATATTTCCCTTGCTCCTTCTTCTTCTTGTCATTGTCATCATTGAACTAGTAATTTGAAGAAATATGATTCTGCTTCCCACATATAAAAAAAAAGTCTTACCTTGATTGGGGTTGTACTTCCCTTTGCCATTCTTGCTCTTCCTTGAAGATGATGCCTCACTATCTCCTTCTAATGGGAATCTTCTTCCTTGGATTGCTTCTACTTTCTTTTTCATGATATCCCCTTCTTTTCACTCTTGCCTTTGCCTTTCCTAGCATATAGGACCTTTGAGTGACAATCCTTCTTGGATGTGTCTCCTATGGCACCTTCTACTGCCATTGGGTGTGGGATCAACTCCCGAATAGTTGGTAAAGGATCTCTATAGAGGATGGTAGTAATTAGCAGTTTTCAATTGTCTTCCTCTCTCCACCAATTGAGAGTAATTTGGAGAGTGTCTTCGTGATATACTTTCTAGCCAATGGTTGCCAATTGCTCCCTGCACTCCTTCACCCTCTAGGTGTAGTCTACAATAGATTGACCACTACCGCTCTTCAAGGAATGTTCATTCCTAAGCTAGATCTTTCTCATTCTTGTGGACGTGGCATACATCTTCTCTAAGGCCTCCCAAACATCTGTAGCATGATCAAACTCTGATATATCACCAATCATAGTGTTAGAAATTACATGTGATATGTAGAAGATAGCTCTCCTATTCGTTTCGTCCAAATCCTTCAACATCTTCAATTCTTGATTTGTGATCTTTGGATCTTTGGGATTCACATCAAGCTTCATCTCCACACACAATAGGCCATAAACGTTCACTCATGAGGTTGTTCATGACTCAGGCTAAGAGTTGTCTTTTTTACCTAGATCTGCCATAATAAATGGGAAATAAGGGTTACATTGAAATGTACCTCTTATCCTTGATGTCCAAGATTTTTTTTCCTTCTCCTAGAGTCCTTAAAGCATTTCTCTTTCTTTGATACCAACTAATGGAATTTAATCCCTCAATTTTGCATAGTAGAAGTGAAATGAGCCCAATACCTAGGTCCCTTTATACACATTTTTGGTTACCTTGTAGCAAACTTATGATTTGCATGCCTTGCACTTATCCAAATCAGCTAAGATTTTAGCCACACTTATTATTTTGTAAAATTTACAATAGGATATAGAGAACCTTGAATGGATCTCTATGGGTGAGTCAATATCTCTATACAAAATAGAATATGCAAATATGTAGGATATGCACAAAATAAGGTTATAAAGATACACCAATTTCTTTGCAGAAACAACTAATTTCAAGAAGCCCTTTTGGGAAGACTAAGGCACATATATGGGCTATAGAGTGCGCTTTAAATCTCTTGAATTGGATATGTACACAAGGTGTTACAACTATTATAAGTAGACTATGTCTATACCTACAAACAATTAGAGGGTTTGTGGGCATATAACACCCTCCATTGTGTTTATTCTAGCTTGTACTATTGTGTTTCAGCTCCTTGAGCCTTGGATGACTCTCTCCTTGAGGCTTGTTGAGTATATGTCTCTTAGTATTCAATGACCCACAAGACTTCCATGCATTTGTTGACTCTTCACCTTCTTTTATAGCTTTTGAATGCCTCTCTGGATTTTCCACCACATTAGGACTGACTTGCCTCAACTTTCCCGATCTTGAGACCACCCTAAGTGATTTGAATGATGCATTTTGTCCACATTAAGGTTTTAATACCCATTTATGCATCTAAAGCTTGCATAATTCACATTTTCAACATTAAGCTCCCTCTTAATCATAATACTCTAGGTGAAGATAATAATTTTTTTTGACAACCAATAGCCCACAACTCCTTTATTGGTTTAGAAGAAAACTATTTTTATGTCATTACCCATAACAACACATAAGATCTTTTCTAACGTTCTTTTACCGAGACTATGCATTTTTTATAAACCTCCAAGTCTACCTTTGTTGAAACTTACTTTAATCAAGCGAATTTGTTCTCAAAGATATATTCCTTTTATGAGACTTCTAAATCCAAATAGCATTGTTTATACACCTTTCTCGTAATTCTTATTATTTCATTTGCCAAGACAACACAATTTTGTTTCCTAAGATCATAACCATGGCTCTATATATAACTATAGAAAATTCTACCTATCGATCAGGAAAAATATACTAAATTTACTAACATCAACCTCTCATGATGAGAGAATATTTTATCAATATCATTCAATCAAAAGGATCCAAACGAGTGGTATAGGGTAATATCGAAAAGTAGCAACATGAGAAATGGTAAACAGGGGTATCATTATTTGTTTGTTTCTTTATGATAACTTTGTATTTCGTAAGTTGACCATCTAAACGACTAAGAAGTTTTTTAATCTCATCATAACTCATTTTATTATATCCCAAGAAAGATACATCGAATAGGAACCAATAAGAGACATAGACTGCAATCCTTCGATACATATTGCTCATTATGTACTCTTTTGGTGATATTAGATTTTCCTTAAAGAAGATAGTACTCATTTTATTATATCACCTAAAAAAGATGGGTCTAGGAAATCATAATGTTTCAAGTTTTAAAGCATACTCTAGCAAACATGTATAGCCAGTCCTCGTAGATGCACTACTGTATGAATCTTCCTAAGATGATTCATAGGCTCAAAGCTCTACTCATAAATAGTCACATAATCATACAAATTGCAATCAACCTATTTTTATTGTTTGAAGTATCTTTATTGTTCAGCATTATTAATAAGTGAACCCAATATTATTTCTAATATTTATCATAATAGCAATCTATAGGAAATAATAACAAATCCATATGGACCAAGAAAGAGAGAGAAATGAGAAAAAAATAGAGAAAAAGATAGATGCAAACTCAGAGATAAAAAACTCAAATTCTTGAATTCTGAAAAGTAATTTAGGTACAAAAATGGTGTTGTGCACCCGTGCACTACCAAATGTGGAGGGTAGATGGGTCTAGAAAGACA